>CAUYQU010002197.1:0-17914 GCA_963574635.1 Cheracebus regulus | reverse complement strand
CCTTCCTGTCTTCATTGTTAAACACAATTATTGGCATAAAAGAGGTTTTTAATACCCATTTTTAGACTGTATTCTAGCCTGGGCAATAAAACAAGAATCCCATTCTCTCTCCCTCTTTCTCTTCCTCTTTCTTTCTATCTTGCATTCTTTTTTTCTTTTGCTGTTTCTTTCTTTCTCCTTTTCTTTTTCTAAAATCTCTTCCTCTCTCAAAAAAAAAAAAAAAAAAAAACTGCACTCCAGAGCTGTTCCTATTCGGCCATCTTGGATCTTCTGCCAAGAGAGTAGAGTTTAAATGTTCTCACCACTCAAAAGGTGTCTGGTGATAGATATGTTAATTAGCTTGATTTATTCATTGCACAATGTATACATATATCAAAACATTACATTTTATACCATAAATGTATATAATTTTATTTGTCAATTAAAAGTAAATTAATTTAAATATTAATAACGATAAAAAAGAAAGCCAAATTCTTCTATTATTCTTTCGGCTGGTTTGGTCCAGTAGTCAACCCAGTAGCACTCAGGGTGGTCTGAGCCTATTTTGTGCTGGTGTCATGCAGTAGTAGGTCCCCAAACATTCCTAAGGCCAGGGGAGTGCAAGCTGTGGCAGTGCCTGCCCAATAGATGGGGGTGGGAGATGGGGAGAGTGGGTGCAAAACAGGTGCCACCTCCAGACCATGTGTTCCCGAGCTCTCTCTGTCTGGCTCTTCCCCAGCTTTGCCACCATCTTTTCAGCAGTAGGCTTTTCAACAAAAGATTATTGAGATCGGGCTCAGAGGGAAGAGTTGTTCTGTTTACCACCTGGGATACATTTCTGCTGCGCAAATCCTGCAAGAGAATTTTTGTTTTGCTTTTAACTTTTAAATTTGCAATAATTTTAGACTTACAAAAAAAGCTTCAAAAGTAGTATGGAGCGTTCACACTCATCCTTCACCTGAGTTCCTCTAATGTTCACCTCTAACATAGCCATGGTATAATTATCAAACTAAGACTTTCACATGGATACTATGAACTAAATTACAGACTTTATTCAGCTTTCATCAGTTTCCCACCAATATTCCTTTTATGTTCCAAGATCCAGCCAAGGATCCCACATGACATTTAGTTGCAATGCCTCTTTAGTCTCTTTCAGTCTGTGACAGTTTCTCAGTCTCTCCTTATCTTTCATGACTGTGACACTTTTGAAGGGTACTATTCAGATCTTCTGTAGAATGTCCTTCAGTTTGATTTTGTCTGACATTTTCTCATTATTGGATTGTGTTATGGATTTGGGAAAAATCTACTCTTCCCAGTGCATCACCTGAGGTCACACATTTTTTTCTCTTTGTAAATAATAAAAGTTTTGCAGGAGATGCTCTGAGGCTATGCAAATATTCTTTATTCTTTAAGCTTTTGCTAACTAATTTTAGCATTCAATGGTGGATCTTCCTTACAACAATTATTTCTGAGCTGATGGTGATTTTATATTTCCTTTATTGCTTTTACATTTATATATTGGAATTATTCTATAAAGAAAAGATTCCCTTTAAGCATCACACACTGGGGTCTGTTGTGGGGCACTAGGGGAGGGACAGCAGTGGGTAGGGAGGTTGGGGAGGGATAACATGGAGAGAAATGCCAGATATAGGTGATGGGGGGATGGAGGCAGCAAATCACATTGCCATGTATGTACCTATGCAACAAACCTGCATGATCTACACATGTAACCCAGAACCTAAAGTACAATAAAAAAAAATATTAAAAAAAAGAAAATCTCACCTGCTGAAAAAAATAAAATGCTTTTAAGATGTTAAAAAAAAATTCCCTTTTCTCCCATTTATTTATTTATTTATTTATTTATTTTTATTTCAATGTGGACTCATAGAAATTTATTTTGTTCTTGGAGTTATAATCTAATACTATTGTTATTTATTTTATTAATAAAATTTTGTTACTTTGGCCATTGGGAATTTTTTTATGCTGCCTCTAAATATTTAAATATGCATCCATCTTTTTTCCCCTTTAGCACTTCCTGACTTTCTGGCATTATAAGATGTTTTATGATCATCTTGTATTTTCCCAGCCCCAACCCTGAAATCTACCACTACTCCGAAGAACCTTGGTATTTTATTACAGAATGATATTTAGAAACAAATATCTGGACACCTGGGTATGTTTATTGCTACTGGATTGTATCACTGCTTTTAGGCCCTCTAAGTGGACAGAGATAGAAATATATATACATAGAAAATATCTATATTATATATATGATAATATCTATCAAATATATATTTCTATATATCTGTCTACTCTATCCACAAACATCTATATTTCTTTATCTGTATATCAATCTGTATTTATATTAAATAAGCAAACAAATCATGCATTCATACCAATACCTCTAATTCTAATACCCAGCCCAGGGTTCATTTGTAATGAACCTATCTGCAACTTCTTCAACCAGGAGAAACCTGATTCTCATTACGTATATTGTATTTACTTATATTGTCAACCCTACTGTACACATAGTTTCAGTATTGCTAGTTCCTACTCTACAAGAAACAAATTTATTCAGCTATAGTGTTTGTATACAGGTTTTTTTTTTATGTTTAATCTTACAATATCCAGTCAAAAACTCTCTTCCAAAGTTGTGAAGTCAGGTAACTTTCTTACCCAATTGCTTCAGCATGGTTATGTCATTCATTAGTGATACAGTTAGTCTGCATTTCACCTTGATTTCCTCCACATCCTAGTTGAATCTTATTTTAATTTGCATACAGTAAGAAAAGAACAATCTTTTTGGTGATAGATCATGGATTTTGATACATGCATGGAGTCATATATCTCTACCACAGTACCAAAGGGAACAGTTCTATTACTCTCAAAATGTCCTCATATGCCCCTTTGTCACCAACTCCCCCTCCCTCCTGGTAACCACTGGTCTGTTTCTCTGTCCTTATAGCTTTTCCTTTTCCAGAATGTCATATAAACAAAATCATACAATAGAACTGTTGGGCTCTAGCTTCTTTCACTTATTCAAATGCTCTTGAGGTTCATCCAACTTATTTCCTGAATCAAGAGTTTATTCCTTTTTATTGATAAGTAGTGTTTTTTATTATTTTATTTTATTTTTGAGATGGAGAGTTGCTCTGTCACCCAGGCTGGAGTGCAGTGACGGGATCACAGCTCACTGCAACCTCCGCCTCCCAGTTTCAAGTGATTCTCCTGCCTCAGTCTCCCAAGTAGCTGGGGCTACAGGTGTGCACCACCACACCTGGATAATTTTTGTATTTTTAGTAGAGACAGGGTTTCACCATGTTGGCCAGGATGGTCTTGATCTCTTAACGATCCACCTGCCTTGGCCTCCCAAAGTGCTGGGATTACAAGTGTGAGACACTGCACCCGGCCAGTAGTGTTTTATTAGTGAGTGGTGTTTTATTGATGAGTATGGATGCAAAACTGTTTACCCATTCCTTGTTGAAGGATATCTGTGTTGTTTCCTGTTTGAGGTTTTATACATAAAGCTACAGTAAACATTTGCCTACAGGTTTGTGTGTGAAAAGGTGTCAAGAACTGTGAAGGGTCTGAGATTTTACCTTACTTGCAAATTAATGTAGATGCTGGCAGATCATCCAAGGCTCTTGGGTCAGAGTCACATGACTTTATTACCCAAAGAAAAAGAAATAGCCAAAGTCTCAGCATTTTCTTGCACTAGCTCCCTGAGTCCCAGTTCCCACAGGGTGAAACAATGAGCCAGGTAACACTTGCTAACACATTAGGTTGTGTTAAAGGAGGGAACCCTGAACTTAGGAAAACCAAATCTTCTATAATGGACTGTGAGCATGCTGGTCCTTTGCTCCAGAGTTATGTATCATCTTTATACCGGACAATAAGCATTCCTGCTCTGCTTTGAAGAAAGACAGTATTTCTATTTTTCAAGGCTGTTCCCTATATAAACATCTTGAAAAGATAAACCAGAGCAGACAGCACCTCTGTTGCAAGATATGTAGAAATACAAAAGACCCATGGAAAATGGTTTTCAACAATAAGTTTTCACTTCAATTGGATATGAATAAATACCTAGAAGTGAGATTGCTGGCTATTATGCTAAGCATATGTTTAATTTTATAAGAAACTGCCAAACTGTTTCCCAGTGTGGCTGTACCGTTTTTCACTACCATCAGCGATGTGTGAGAGTTACAATTACTTTACATCCTCTCCAGCTTTTGATGTTGTTAGGTTGTTTTATTTTAGACATTCTAATATGACTGAAAGATGTCTCATGGTATCCTATTGTGGTTTTAATTGCATTTACTTAACACTCATCTTTTCATCCTTATTAGCCATCTGTATATATGTCTTCTTTGGTGAAGTATCTGCTCAGATATTTTGCCCTTTTTTAATTGGGTTGTTTTCTTAAAATTCAGTTTCTTCATATATGCTGGACATAAGAACTTTATCAGACTTTCAATTTGCAAATATTTTCTCACAATCTGTGGCTTTTCATTCTCTTAATAGGGTTTTTGCCTGTGTATGTTTTTAGTTTTGATTAAGTCCAAGTTGCCAAGTTTCTATATGGATTGTGCTTTTCCTTCCATAGCTAAACACACTGCTAAATCCAGGTCATGCAGGTTTTCTCCTGTTTTCATCCTCAAATGAAGATTTTACATTACCTATTTGAATATAGGTTTTACATTCTGTATTTAAGAATAGGGTGCATTTTTAGTTAATTTTTGTATAAGGTGTGAGGCAGGATCCAGAGCCGTTTGTCTAAGTAACTATCCTTTCTTCCTGGAATTACCTTTGTTTCTTCATTTGACTATATCTATGTGGGTCTATTTTTGTTTCATTGAACTATTAATAGGTGTCTGTTCTTTTACCAACATCACACTATCTTTATTATTGTGACGTTATACCGAGTCATGAAATCAGCTAACTTGAACCCTCTAACTTTGTACTTCCCTCTAGTTTTTTTTTTTTTTTTTTTTTTTTGGCTGTTATAGTTCCTTTGACTGGCTTTATAAATTTCAGAATCAGTTGCTGAAATCTACAAAACAGTACACTAGAATTTAGATTGAGATTGCCTTAGATCTATAGCTCAGATTCAAGAGAATTGACATCTAACACTGTGTACTTCTAAATTTATTTGTGGCTTTTTTGTTACTATGGTAAATAGTACTTTTAAATTATAAATGTTAATACTTTATTACAATTGATTTTTGTATACTGACCTTATCTTTTGACCTTGTAATCTCACTTACCTGTTCTAGGAAATTTTTTGTAGATTACTTGGGATTTCCAGTGATGTTATCTATGAATAGAGATGATTTTATTTTTACCTATCCATCCCATGTAGCATTTATTTCTTTCTCTTGCCTTAATGCCCTGGCTAGGACTTTCAGTATGATGTTTAACAGGAGTGGTGAGAGAGAACGTACTTGCCTTGCTCCTGGTCTTAGAGGGAAACATTCAGTCTTTCACTATTAAATACTTTGCTAGCTGTGAGGTTATTTTGTTTTTGTTTTTGTTTTTGTAGATGTGCTTTGTCTTGTTAACCATTTTCCCTTCTATTCTTGGTTTTTTGAAGATTGTTACCATAAACAAATATTGAATTTTGTCAAATGTATTTTCTGCATCTACTGAGTTTTTAATTTTGATAAAGCCCAAGTTGCCAAGTTGGACTAATATGGTGAATTAGATTGATTTATTTTTGAATATTAAATTGGCTTTGCATTCTGAAATGATTGCCACTTGTTCATGATGTAGTATAGATTGAATATATTCTGCATTAAATTTGCTAACCTAATCTTGTTGAGGATTTTTTTGTCTATCTTCATGAGGAATATTGGTCTGTAGATTCTTTTCTTAGAAATTGTTCTCTAATTTTGGTATCAGGAAATGCTGGCCTCATAACATGGGTTGGAAAATGTTCCATATTCTTTTATTCTAAAAGAGATTGTACATAATTGATATTATTTTTCCTTAACTGTTTGGTAGAATTTACCAATGAAAACTTCTAGGCCTCTTTTTTTTTGTTGTTGTTGTTGTTGGAAGTTTTAAAACTATAATTTCAATTTCTTTAATAGATACAGGATTGTTCAGATTATCTGAACCTCTTTGAGTTGGTTTTGATCATTTGTTTCTTAGAAGGAAGCAGTCCATTTTTTCCATGGTGTTGAATTTATGGGCATAGAATTGTTTGCAGCATTCCCTTAACATTTCCTTAATGTTGGTGGGGCCTGTAGTGATGTTTGATATTGGTAATTTTTGTCTACTGCCTTTTTTTTTCTTGGTTGGTTTGAAGAGTTTTTTAAATTTTTCTCTCAATTTTGTTAATTTTTTTGAGAAACCAGCTTTTAGTTTCTTTGACTTTCTAATTTTTAACAAATGTTTTAAATTGTATTGATTTGTGCTATCTTTATGATCTTTCTCCTCCAACCTGCTTTTTTTTTTAATCTCTATTTCTTAGAACTAAAAATTTAATGATATAAATGCCACCGCCAGCTACTGCTTTAGCTGTTTCCACAAATTACATTTTATAACTATTTTTGTTCCGTTCAAGATGTCAGATCTAAAGACTGCCTAATCTTAGGGCCTGAAGATTTTTTCCCTGTGTCCTTTTTCTTTAGAAGTTTTACAATTTTGTTCAATGGTTAAGTCTATGATCTGTTTTGAATTAATGTTTGTATAAGGTGTGAGATCTAGGTTGAGGTTTATTTATTTATTTCTGAGATGGAGTTTCACTCTTGTCTCCCAGGCTTGAGTGCAGTGGTGCAATCTCGGCTCACCGCAACCTCCGTCTCCTGGGTTCAAGCGATTCTCCTGCCTCAGCTTTCCAAGTAGATAGGACTATAGGCACGCCAACACGCCCGGCTAATTTTTGTATTTTTAGTAGAGACTAATGTTGGTCAAGGTGTTCTCAATTTCCTGACCTTGTGATCTACCTGCCTTGGCCTCCCAAAGTGCTGGGATTATAGGCGTGAGCCACAGTGCCCACTCAGTTTATTTGTTTTTTGCCTATGAATGTGCAATTTCTGTGACACCATTTATTGAAAAGGTTGTTCCTTCTCTATTGAATTGTTTTTGCTCATTTGCCAAAAAATCAGTTGAATAGGTCTGCAGATCTTTGTCTGGGTTCCCTATTCTGTTCTATTGTTTTATATATTAGTGGCTCCATTAGGACCACACTTTCTTGATAGGTATAGTTATATAGTGATCTTTAAGATCAAGAAGAAATACTCCTTCTACTTTACATTTCTTTTTTAAAATTGTTTTGGCTATTCTAGGGCCTTTATTTTCAATATAAAAATTTGAAACAAACTTCTTTATGCCTATTGAAAACCTTGCTGACATTTTGATGGAAATTGCATTAAACCTATGGGTCTAATTAGTTAGAATTGTCATGTTTATTGTGTTAATTCTTCTAGTCTATGAATACAGTATGTCTCTCTGAGTATTTAGGTCTTTGATTTATTTCATCAGACTTTTATAATTTCAGCATACAGATCTGGTACCTGTTTAAGTATATACTAAGTATTGTAATTTTTTGGAACAATTGTAAGTGGTGTTGCACTTTTTATTTTGGTTTTCACTTATTCGTTGTCAGTGTGTAGAAATGCAGTTGGTTTTCATGTGTGGATTTTGCATCTTTTGACCTTAGTAGGCTTACTTATTATTTTGCTTTTTGCTTTTTGTGTATGGTCACACCTTCATATCTGCAAGTTCTGTATCTGTGGATTCAACCAACCATGGATTGAAAATATTTGGGAAAAATAAATGATAAAAATAATAGCAATACAACAATAAAAAATATGAAACTTAAAAGATACAGTGTAACAACTACTTATGTAGCATTTACATTTTGTTAGATGTCATAGGTAATCTAAAGATGTTTTAAAGTATACATGAGGATTGCATAGGTTATGTGCGAATACTATGCCATTTTATATGAGACTCTGAGCATCCTTGGATTTTGGTGTTCATGGGGTTGGGGGTGGATCCTGGAATACAAAGGGATGACTGTAGTTCTCAGGATTTTCTATGTAGATAATTGGGTAGTCTGCAAATAGACAATAGTATTTGTTCTTTTTTCCAACCTCTATGACTTATTTCTTTACCTTATTGCAGTGGTTAGAACTTCCAGTACTATATTGAATAGGTATGTTGAGAGCAGACATACTTGTCTTTTTCCTAATCATAAAGGGCAAGCATTCAGTCTTTCACCAGTAAGTATAATGTTAGCTGCAAGCTTTTTGTACATGCTTTTTATGAGATTAAGGAAGTTTTATTCTATTCCTAGTGTACTGAATTTTTATATTGAATGAAGGTTGCATTTTGCCAGATCCTTTTCTGTGCAAATTGATATGCTCATGTAATTTTTTTTATTAACCTGTTGATATAGTGGATTTCATTGATTAATTTTTGAATTCTGAACTAACTCTGAATACACAGAATCACACTTGATCATGATATATTATTCATTTTATACGTTGTTGGATTAAATTTGCTAACATTTTTTGAGAACTTTTGTGTCTAGGTTCATGAGAGATGTTGGTCTGTAGTCTTTTTGTGTATGTGTAGTCTTTGTCTGCTTTGTGTATCAGTGCAATAGTCAGTTGGGAAGTATTCCTTCCCCTTCTACTTTCTGGAGTAGCTTGTGTAAAACTTGTTTTAATTCTCCTTTGAGTGTTTGATAAAAATTCTCTAGTGCAACCAGGCATGGTGGCTCATACCTGTAATCCCAGCACTTTGGGAGGCCAAGGCAGGTGGATCACCTGAGGTCAGGAGCTCAAGACCAGCCTGGACAACATGGCAAAACTCTGTCTCTACTAAACATGCTGGTTTTGGAGGTGGCCAGATGTTGATTCTGGAGGTGGCCCAGCATTTGTGTGAGAGCACAGTAAGGACCATGCTATGGATGGTACAGAAGCCTTGGTTAGAGGCCAGAAAGTCCTGAACTCTGGTGCACCAATCAAAAGTCCTGTTGCTCCTGAGACTTTGGGCAGAACCATGAACATCATTGGATAGCCTATTGATGAAAGAGGTCCCACCAAAATGCAACAGTTTGCTCCCATTTATGCTGAGGCTCCTGAGTTCATGGAAATGAGTGTTGAGCAAGAAATACTGGTGACTAGTACCAAAGTTGTGTATCTGCTAGCACCCTAGCCAAGAGCGGCAAAATTGGGCTTTTTGGTGGTGTTGGAGTTGACAAGATTGTATCCATCATGGAGTTAATCAACAATGTTGCTGAAACCCATGGTGCTTACTCTGGGTTTGCTGATGTTTTTGAGAGGATCTGTGAAAGCAATGACTTATATCATGAAATGACTGAGTCTGGTGTTGTCAACTTAAAAGATGTTACCTCCAAGGCAGTGCTGGTATACAGTCAAATGAATGAACCACCTGCTGCTCATGCCCAGGTAGCTCGGACTGGATAGGCTGTAGCTGAATACTTCAGAGACTAAGAAGTTCAAGATGTACCCCCGTTTATTGATAGTATCTTTCACTTCACCTAGGCTGGCTCAAGGGTGTCTGCCTTATTGGGCAGAATCCCTTCTGCTGTGGGCTATCAGTCTACCCTGGCCACTGACATGGGTACTACGTGGGGAAAGAATCGTCATTACCAAGAAGGGATCTATCACCTCTGTACAGGCTATGTGCCTGCTGAAGACTTGACTGCCATGCCCCTGCTACTTCCTTTGCTCATTTGGATGCCACTGCTCTTCTGCCCCCTGCTGTCGCTGAGCTGGGCATCTATCTACATGTGGATCCTCTGGACTCCATCTCTGTCATCATGGATCCCAACATTGTTGGCAATGAATTATGATGTTGCCCATGGGGTGCAAAAGATTCTGCATGACTACAAATCCCTCCAGACATTATTGTCATCCTGGGTATGGATTAACTTTCTATGGAAGACAAGTTGACTGTGTCTGAAATGTGGAAAATACAACATTTCTTGTCTCAGCCATTCCAGTTTGCTGAATGGTCATCACAGGTCATATGGGGAAATTAGTACTCCTGAAGGAGACCATTAAAGGATTCCAGCAGAATTTGGTAGGTGAACATGACCATCTCTCAGAACAGGCCTTCAGTGATGGAACCCATTGAAGAAGTTTTTACAAAAGCTGATATGCTGGCTGAAGAGCATTTATTGTGAGGGATCCTTTGGCAAACTAAGCAGTCATCTGTTGTACTGTCCCTCTCCTTCTCCTAATCCAAACAGCTTCAGTTTTCTGTGTAAGCCACATGAGGGCCTTGATTGAAAGCATGTTCCTTCTAAAGAGTATTTAAGGTTTCCAAGAAAATGTATACCCCTCAGAAAAAAAAGAATGTATATGGAAGACCCTAACCATAAGACTATTTTATCTGTTATAATGCCATCTATTTTATCTATTAGAAAGTAGATAAAAATAGATTTGATCTGTTTTTCTTTTCATCTCCATCAAATTTTGCTTCATGTATTTTGAAGCTTTGTTGTTTGATGCATATACATTTAGGATTGTCTTCTTGGCGGATAGAGAATTTTATCATCATGTAATGTTCCTTTTTGTCCTTAGTCAATTTTCTTTGTGTTAAAGTCTACTTTATGTATATTAATATAGTTATTTCAGCTTTTTAAAAATAAATGTTTGTATAATATGTTTTTTCTATTCTTTTACCTTCAGCCTATCTATGTTGTTATGCCTGAAGTAAGTTTTCTGTAGACAGCATAAATTGGGTCATGTTTTTGTTCACTCTTCAATCTCTGTCATGTAACTGGTATGTGTAGGTCATTTATATGTAAAGTAATTATTTATATTTAAGGATTAAGTCTTCCATTTTATTTATTATTTTTGTGTGCGTGTTTCCTCTGTTTCTCATTTTTCCCTTTTGTCTTGCCTTCCCATGGTTTATTTGAGCATAGTTTGATGTCTCATTTTGATTTATTTATACTGTTTTTGAGTGTATTGCTTTGTCTAATTTTCTTAATAGTTCTATACATTTCCTTATACATATATGTAACTTATCACAGCCTATTGGTGGTTTGCTGCTTCAAGTTAAGTGTACCAACCTTACTTCTACTTAGGTCCCTTTACACTCACCATTTAAAATATATAATCATCTGAAGTATTTCCTTTGCATACATTATATGCTGTCTTAGATGGTGCTAAACTTCTGCTTCAGTCCTAAAACATAACTAAAGAAATTCATGATGTTGAGGATTATCTATTATGCTTCCTTTTATATTTACGCATTCCATTGTTCTTTTTTCTGGAAGTCCAAGCTTTCTTCATTTATTGTTCTCTCTCTATATGGAAAGCTTTCATGAACCATTCTTTAAGGGTAGGTCTCCCAGTAATAAATTCCCACAGTTTTCCTTCTCCTTCAACCCTGGAGGATATTTTCACCCGATATATAATTCATGGCTGGCAGTCATTTTCTTTCAGCACTTGAAAAATGTGGTGCCCATCCTCTGGTTTCTATAGTTTCAGATGAGAAACGGCTGTCCTTTGAATTGGTGCTCTTTTATAGGTAATGTGTTATTTCTCTTCAGCTTTTTTAGAATTTTGCTTTGTTTTTAGTTTCAGAAATTTAAATACAATATGTCTTAGTGTGGATTTCTTTGGTTTTATCCTATTTGGGATTTGCTTAGCTTCTTGAATTGCAGTTTCTCTATCTTTAACAAAATTTGGGGGTTTTTGTTTTCAACCATCTCTTAATAAATGCTTTTTAAGCCCCACACTCTTTCCCCTCTTTCCTCTGAAACTCTAATGGTATGAATGTTATTAGCTCTTCTTCATTATTCTGGAGATTTCTGAGGCTCTATTGGTATTGACATCAGTTGATTGTTTTTCTCATTGAAATGTGATATTTCTGGTTCTTGGTATAATGAGTGATGTTTAAATTATATCCTAGACCACTCAGTTATTATGTTAGAAGACTCTTTATTTCTCTTTACATCTGTTTATTCAGCAGACAGTCACTGTGTTTAGGTGTAGCATGTTTGCTCTGGCTTACTTCTGTGGGCTTTAGTTCCAGTGACAGTTTCGTTTCCTGAACCATCTTGTGCTGCTGGGGCTCCCCCCTCAATTCCTGTTTGGTGCTGTCTGCAGGGATGGAAGGCATGTCCCTGGGCTGCCTACTGTTGAAGAGTGACCTTCTGGGATGGGGATGGGGAGCTGACCACAGACTAAAAATACAGGAAAAATAAGCCCTTAGCCTAGTAAGCACTCAGTAGATGTTGTTTATTATTATTATTATTATTATTATTATCATTACTATTATCATTTTTCCTGGCCACTCTCATCCTATGGGCTTTACAATTACGGGATTACTTGCTGAATTCTGAACAAGAAAGGAGTCTGGAGCATGCACCATCCTTTCTGTGGTGTCCTTTAGTAGTCTTCCTGCTGTCTCCACCAGGAGATGTATTTAGCAACCCACTCAGCTAGAGTAAGACACATCCTACACTGGGCATGAACTTTCATGAGCTTTTATAGTGTTTGGTAGCCATTTTCTAGGCATTCAGCACCATCCTATGAACCTCCTTCAAGGCACAGAATTTGGTCTGGTTTTGTAAGTTATGTCCCAGATCTATCAAAAGGCCTGACACATGGTACTTAGGAGCTTACTAAATATCTACTGAAATGAAAGGCTCTGGTGAAGGAGCCGTAGGTGAGAGCAGCTGGATGGGTCAGGGCATGGGGTTCCCCATCATGACTGAGTCTGAGAGGGCTTCATGGGAGGGTGTCCATGGTGTGGGTAATGTGACCCAGGCACCATCAGTCAGAATAGCCTCCTAGGCTTTGACTTGAGAGATAGTGACTCCAGATGGCAGGTCTAGCAGAGAGAGCAGTGGCAGTGGTCCAGATGGAGACTAATGCAGCTCCCGGGGTGGCAGTGGCCGTGAGCTCTGGTCCATCTCTTGTTGATGTGGAAAGCCACGGCACCTGGTACTCCGCAGTAGGACTGCAGCAGGACCCCCACCAGGCAGCCTTGCGGCGGGATTGGGGGCCTCGTTCCTGGTGAGACGTCCCAAGCCATGTTATCCTGTCCACTGGTGATGCTGTGAGCCATACCAATGTCCTTTATCATAAATTCCTTCCTGCTTGAATCAACCGTAGTTGGTTTTCTTACTTAAAACTGAAGCTGGACTGATAACAATGGAACTGAGATGAGGGGGAGGTTGAAGGAGGCTTTTGGAGAATTCAAAGTCCTGTATCTCTACCGATGGTCCCTTCGTAAAGATCATTTTTGCATATTAAGGGGAGTACATTCCAGTAAACTTATATTTATCTAGAAACCCACTCCTTTCTATATTTATGAAGTCTTTAAGAGATTTTCTAATTTTTGTTTAATATGATTTGAGAGATTGCTGAGAATTTATCATTAATTTCTCTTGACGCACAATATGTATATTTTTATCTATTCTTTTTTAATACATGAAGAGTTGCAGGCCAGGCATGGGTTCGTGCTTGTTATCCCGGCACTTTGGGTGGTCAAGGCAGGCAGATCACTTGAGGAGTTGGAGACCAGCCTGGCCAACATGGTGAAACCCCATCTCTGCCAAAAAAAGAAAAACGATACAAAAATTAGCTGGGCATGGTGGTGTACACCTGTAGTCCTAGCTACTTGGGAGGCTGAGGCAGGAGAATTGCTTGAACCCAGGAGATGGAGGTTGCAGTGAATCGAGATGGCCTCACAGCACTGCAGCCTGGGCAATGGAGCTCTGAGACCCTGTCTCCAAAAAAAAAAAGTTGTAGATGGTGTTACGATTGATGTTATGTGTAGGACAAAAAACGGCCCATAACATATTCCTTTTTATTGATTCTGATTTTGACTTATATATGATGGTATAGCAGATGTATGTCTGGTTATTCCCATCATAGGTAAAGCCGAACATTTAAAGTCCTTCATTCAATACCATGCATTCATATAAGACCTGATAATATGTGGGTTCATGCACTTGAAAGTAGGTATATATTTCATCAGAACTCGTCAGGTAATATTAGATATGTCTACATGTACATTGTTAGATTGCTAATGATACCACACTCACGTTTGCCAAATATTGGGTATCATGAATAAATCCTGGTTTGAAACCAATGCGATGCCACAGTGTATTTAGGCTTCATGTTTAAGTTCTGTTGACAGACGAGTGAGCAGTAACTGAGGTAGCATCTCACACAGAAACACAAACAAATAAAATTGCATTAAGATCTCTGTTATTAAGACAGGAGATCCACAGTCCTGGCTTCTAGCAGTCCTTAGACTGCCCAGATAGAGACTTCTTGGCATATCCTGGGATATGTTTCTTGGAATCATTGGGGTTAAATTGTTATCTCAATCTAATTGTAATTTATCTTTTATCTCACAAGTACTTTTTCTTCTCTTTTTGGAAGCAGAAAATAAATACTTGTTGTGAGTTCTTTTTTGAGATTCAAAAAGGTGTCCTTGGTATCTCTTTTTTCCATAGATTGGAAGTTCCACAAACACCCTGAGTGCCCTGAAAACTGCTTTTGCTGATAGAGAAACACAGGCAATCTACCTTCTGACTGACGGGAGACCTGATCAGGTACTTATCAGAGCTGGGAACAAAGAGGGCCTCACTGATGCTCTGAAACTAAATGCTGGAAATGGGTTTGGGAGACCTTTCCAGCTGCTACCAAGAAACTGTGGAGATACACTTCACTGGCTTAGGGACTCAGAGCTGAGATGAGAAAATACACTGAGAGATTCCTTGGTCTCTGGAAACTCTGAGGAGAATTTATGAGGCAGCGAATGTTGCCTGGTGAGTGTGACACACACCCCTGGCCTGTAGATCAACCCCATGAAAGGAGGCGTCTGCCTTCCACTGAAGACTGGTTTATATTTTATTACAAACGAAGAGCGAGGAGATTCTTTTTGATTTTTTTCTTCCTCTGGAGGCTGAATCTAAACATGTCACTGCATAATGTCCTTGGCTTTACTTAGAACTCATTTAAACAAAAACATGCCTTTCTAGCAAAATCTCCTTTGTTTTGTTTAGCCTGACTGGAAAATATCTGAAAAGTTTTAGAGGAGTCTGTTGATCTTCTTTTGAGCTTTGTGAATGAAAGACGAGTACTCCAGGCATTAAATACATCAAAGGATTTTCAGGCCAGCATAGTGTAAATTAGCAGCTAGAGTGAATTAGTGTCAACTCATGTCCTTCCTTGTGAGATGTTTGCCTATGCAGACTGCTAGGCAAATATTCTAAAATACCCTGTAGCAAAAAGTTCAGGGCTTAAAGTTCAGAGAGTAAGCATCTGGATTTTACTACAGCTTTAGATTTATGGCAGGAAGGGAGTTTGTAAAGTGAAAATTTATTTTAAATTATTTTTTCCTATCAACTTTAATGTGTTTTCTCTTGGAAGCAGTTCATGTCTGTCTTCTATTCCACATGTGGTGCCAGGGTCTGAGGTTACAAAGATGAATAATGGCTCATCCCTGCCTTTGGGACGCTTGTTCTTTGGGGAATGTGCTAGATGTATACAGTTTAATACAATACGGGGAACAGGGTTGACTGTGCTATGTCTAGGAACACAGAGTGATGGATTTTGCTGTACAGATGGAGAAGGCCAGGCAGGTTCCAGCAAGGTGAGGACATTTGAGCTGTGTCTGTAAAGAGAAGGAGGAATCTTTGCAACAGAGGACACTGTTGCTGTCCTGGGCAGAAGGGATACAGAGGTGTGGAAGTATGTGGGGGGCTCAGAGAAATAAGCTGAGGGCAGGAGCAAGGAAGAAGATCAGGGTGGAGGTAAAAACATTGGGTTGGGGGAGACTGAAAGTTTTTGAATGCCACATTAGAAGGGTGGTGTCAGCACAGAGGGGAACTTTCAGAGGAGTGGGCCATCCTACCCATCTGATCTCAGAAACATGCCTCAGTTGTGCCAGGGAAAGGCTGGCACTGCTGTGGCCTGCTGCCGGGTCCTTGATGAAAGCTGGGAAGGACCAGCCTCGGGCAGGAGCAGCAAGAATGGGAGGAGGGGACTGCCTCCAGATGTGAGCCGCCAGAAGCAGCATCGACAGGACCCAGTGGCCAGTTTGGAAGCAGTGAGCGGGAGGTGAGGAGAAGATAGGAACAAGGCAGAAAGGAGCCAGGATGACTGATTTCCAGTTTACAATGATTATGATATTAACTGATTAAAATACAAATTTCAAGCAGAGGCAAGTAGGCTTGGGAGTGGCTCATGGAGGAAGCTAAGTTTGTGAGCCTGTAGGGCATGGATGTCCAGAAGCCCCTAGAAATAGGGAGCTGAACTTTGGGAACCATGTAAGCTGAAGATTCCAACTTGAGAGACATCTAGGCAGCTTAAGGTGTGTTTTTCTTTTTAATATACTCTGACTGATTTTTAAAATTGTTTACATGATGGACAATTTGGAAAACACAGATAAGCATTAAAAAGGAGAATATTTGGTTGGGTGGGTGGCTCACTCCTGTAATCTCCACTCTGCTAGGCTGAGGCAGGAGGGTTGCTGGAACCTAGGAGTTCAAGACCAGCCTGGGCAACATATTGAGACTCTGTCTCTACAAAAAATTTCAAAATTAGCTGGGCATGGTGGTGTGCACCTGCAGTCCTAGCTACTCAGAAGGCTGAGGTAGGAGGATCGTTTGAACCCCGGAGTCTGAGGATGCAGTGAGCCACGCTACTGCACTCCAGCCTGGGCAACAGAGTGAGTCCCTGTCTCTAAGAAAAAAAAAAGGAGAAAATTTAAATTACTCATAATTGAATGTTGTGTTCTTTTTTCCCCCCATCTAACATATCACATGCATTTTTCCAAGTCATGAAAAATTCTTCAAGAGTATCCTTCTCAAAGACTGCATCACATTCTAAAACTTCAACCTTAAACCCATTTTTGTTTAATTTTTGAATAGTAATGCATTTACATAGTACAAACTACACAGGCAGAAAAGCACAGATAGAGAAATCCTCCCTCTCACCCCTTTCACTAGCTAGGAAGCAACTGATGTAACTAGATTTTTTGTATCTACTTTCAGAGATGGTTTGTGTTTTGCAGCACAAAATGTATTCATATGTATTTCCTTTTTTTACAAAAGTAAATGTTAGCATATTATACACATGACTGTACACCTTTATTCATCAAAATATGCCTTGGAGATGGCTTCGTATCATTTCATAAAGAACCTCCTCTTTCTCTTCTAGGTTCCGACACATGGCTATCCCATTACTTATTTAGCTAGTCCCTTGCAGATGCACATTCAGATTGTTTTCGATCTTTCTGTTTTACGCTGTTTTGCCAAAGGAACTCTGTGCACATATTGTTTTGCATGTGAGTGAGTATATCTGTAGTATAAATTCTGAGAAGTGGACTAAGCTGCAAGGTTCATGTTTTGATCAGTACTGCCAAATAGCAACCCCCAAAGAGGATGTCATACGCAACAGCCCTGTAAGCAGTGTATTGAGAAGAATTCTTCATCTACAGTCCAGTATGGACTTCCGGGGCTCTGGACTCTCCCAATAACATATACAAAATACACTCAAACTTTTTTTTTCTGGAGAGAAGATTGATATATTTCACCAGATCCTGAGGGTCCACTCAAAGATGGAGAACCAAGGATATGGCTAATAGCTGGAGTCAGGCCTGGCACTGTAATCCTAGCACTTTGGGAGGCTGAGGCAGGCAGATCACTTGAGGTCCAGAGTTCCAAACTGGCTTGGCCAACATGGTGAAACCTAGTCTCTACTAAAAATACAAAACAATTAGCCAGGCCTGGTGTTGGGTGCCTGTAATCCCAGCTATTCAGGAGGCTGAGGAGGCCAGAGAATCGCTTCAACCTGGGAGGTAAAAGTTGCAGTGAGCTGAGATCTCACCACTGTACTCCAGCCTGGATAATAGAGTGAGACTCCGTCTCAAAAAAAAAAAAAAAAAAAAAAAAAAAAGTAGCTGGTTTAAGTAATGTACAAAT
>CAUYQU010002196.1:0-66321 GCA_963574635.1 Cheracebus regulus | reverse complement strand
AGAAATGCCAGATATAGGTGAAGGGGAGGAAGGCAACAAATTACACTGCCACGTGTGTACCTATGCAACAATATTGTATGTTCTTCACATGTACCCCAAAACCTAAAATGCAATAAAAAATAAAATTAAAAAAAAAAAATTAGCTGGTGTGGTGGTGCGTACCTGTAGTCCCAGCTACTCGGGAGGCTGAGGTGGGAGGACTGCTTGAGGCTGGAGGCAGATGTTGCTGTGAGGCATAATCATGCCAGTCCTCTCCAGCCTGGGTGACAGACCTGTCTCAAAAAAGAAAAAGAACAAGAAACAAAATTTGGGAGGAAATGTTTTTCAAAATTATTTCAAAATTAGTATTTCTTTCAAATAGATTGAAGAAATACTATTTAAGAAAATAACTCTTTCTTAAAATATGAGAGACACACATGAAAAGAAGATCTAGTCTTAAGTTTTTATTTATTTATTTATTTATTTATTTTTTGAGACACACTCGATCACTTTATCACCTAGACTGGAGTGCAATGGTGCAAATCTCGCCTCACTGCAACCTCTGCCTCCCAGGTTCAAGTGATTCTCATGCCTCAGCTTCCTGAGTACCTGGGACTACCAGCCTGCACCACCATGCTCCGGCTAAATTTTGTGTTTTTAGTAGAGATGGGGTTTCACTGTGTTGGCCAGACTGCTCTTGAATTCCTGGCCTCAAGTGATCCACCCACCTCAGCCTCACAAAGTGCTGGGATTACAGGTATTAGCCACCACACCCAGCCTAGCCTTAATTTTTTAAAGCCCAATGTTTTACTTAGGTTGAGGTACCAGGCCCCTTGTAACACCTGAGAGTAAAGTCCCAGCTTAAGCGTGGGAGCTTGCAGGAGGGGTCAGGCACAAGATAAGGCTGAGCACCACATTCACAGGTGTCCCTGGTGATATGCTTAGTTACAAATTAGAGTTTGCCTTTCTCCTTCTCCCTGCAAATAATCTAACCAGGTATATTTGTTAGCTAGTACTGCCATAACAAAGTGCCACAGACTAGGTGGCTTAAACAACAGATATTAAGTTTCTTACAGTTCTGGAGGCCAGAAGTCTGAGGTATCAGCAGGTTTGGCTTCTTCTGAGACTTCTCTCCTTGGCTTCTAAGTGACCATTCTCTTGATGTCTTCACATGGTCTTTTGCTCTGTCCCTGTCCAGTTTTTTTTCTTCTTATAAGAACACCAGTCATATAGGATTAGGCTTTTCCCGAATGACCTCATTTTAACTTAATTACCTCTCTAAAGGCCCTATCTCCAAAGACAGTCACATTCTGAGGTCCTAGGGGTTGGGACTTCAGCATATGAATTTGGGGCAAGGAATGAAGAGGATTGAAAATGACGCAATTCAACCCATAACACCAGCTCTGACTCCTCTCACTGGCCTCCTCAAAGAGTGAGGGGTTACTCTGTGTCCTTTTCAATTTCCTGCATCACAAAACAAAAAGGAAAAATTTAAGCCCTATGCTAAGTTATCCATTACCATCATTTCTTGCCCAATTTTTCTCCAACCATTTTAGCTCTTACTCTGTCTCCCACAAATGAAGAGAGCCTCCAGGACTCAGGTCCTCCAGTGCCATCTGCCTTCCTTTTGGGAACAGCTGAGCAGCATCATGCTTCTCCATGGATTCCCACCACCCATCCTTAAAGAGTCTTTGTACCACTCAACACAATGATCCTTTTCAGATCCTGCCAATTCCTCTGCTGCAAAGGGTCTGCTATCACTGAATAAAGATTTAAAACCCACAGAATCCCAAAGATCTCCCCCAGTAGTGTTACAATGGGGATAATCTTCTTTCACAACTGGGAAAACACATGGCACTCACAATCTGATGACAGCTTACAGGACTGGGAGCAGGCTCAGTGCCTAACAGAGCCATGGGTTATTGTCCTAAAACAGTGAAGATGGACTTCACCTACTTTCCTCAGAACCGGGACCTGGCTGGAGGGCACAGCTGTTAAGAGTTAAAGGAAGAGGTAAGAAACACAAATCCTGGCTTAACAGTCAAAGACAGGTTCATTTTACAGAGATAAACCTGAGAGGAGCTTCTGGCTGATTTCATTCAGGAGCACTTTCTCTTGCAGACTAAGAGAATATATTGGTTTTGGGGTGGGGGCGCTTATCACAAGCTTGGAATGTTTCTGTGTCGGGGAGAAGTTTATGGTGAGGTTGGAATGTCTCTGGACAGAGGGGAGGTTATCTTGGGGCTGACATCTTTCCAGCCAGATTGGGGTTATCTCAAGGCATCTTCCCAGCCTGTAGGGGGGTATCTTGGGGCTAGCATGTCTCTAGTCAGGAAGGAGTTTGGAATGTTTCTGATTGGAGATGTTATTTGTGATTTATGGTCATGCTGACCTTAGCTATTAGGCTGATGCCCCTTGGATTTAGGCAGTTTTTGAGTAAGGTGAATTTTAAAATGAGGTGCTTGTCCATGGTGGCAATGCTCCTGCTCTGTCAATGGAAAGGAGTTTGATTTCTGTAACAGAAAGCAGGATACTTTTTTTTTTCTTTTTAATCACCTTGTTATGTGATGGAAGTCACTGGGTGAAAGAAAAATATGAAAAGTTGCCTTTTTATAGACCTGACCTTCTGATAGCCTATATGTTTTAGGGACAGATAACTTCCTAATGAGACTTTTTATAATAAAGCTTTCATCACTTCAAAAAATATTAACTTTTGCAGTTCTTCTGGGTAGATCAAACGGACCCTGAAGTTATAGTTACAATATCCTAAAGATTTAGCTTCTCAGTAATAATGGGTAAGAGCCTTAGCATTGCCACGGGCCAAAACTATATTATTTGAAATGAAACCTCTCATAAATATCCAACTATGAAATCACTATCTATCAACTGCTGTTATATAAACAGGACAGAGCTAAATCTCCCATCTGCCAATATCAGAGCTGCCACAGAGAATGATTTGATGTCCAGTACTCACAAATTAAACAAGCTCTTGCTCTGTCAGCCAATTCTGGGAAGCCAAGTTTGGTTTGGGCAGCCACAGTGTAGGAGGGTCTAAGTAAGGAGTCCCGATAGGGCCTGAATTTCTCATGTATTTCCCTTGTGCCAAAGGCGTAGACCTCCCTCAGCCTCAGTGGTTCTCTTTCTTGGTATAAAATGTGACCAATTCTTTAGAAAGAACACTGGAGCAACCAGTGTCCACCTCCTACCCCCTTTTCTGAAGCTTTCTTCAGACCTTTGTGTCAGAGTCAAGCCCTGAACTTTGAAAACTAAAAATAAAATTCTAAGACCCCCAAGTGACTAATGGACACCCCCTCAGCCAAGGGCACTCCAAAGAAACCTGAAAACCTAATTCAGGCCACAATGGGAAGGGGGAGTCAGGCATGCCTCATTATACTCTCCTCCATTTGGGATTCAGGCTCAGCTGACCAGCATTAACATTAAATCAGACCCTGTAGCAATAAGATACCAGCATGACAGCTCACAGGCCTTGAAAGAAATTTAACTATTTTGACCCCAAATTCATTTCTTTGACATATTTTGAAATGGCCCTGCACAGCTTTCTCTTGTGGGGAAAATCTATATTCTGTAGAGAATCCTCTTCATCTTCCAGGTCTTTTTCCTGATCCAGGAGAGAATTAACTAAGAGTCTGGCTTTTTTTTTTTTTTTCTTTGAGACAAAATCTTGCTCTGTCACCCAGGTTGGAGTGCAGTGGCATGATCTCAGCTGACTTCAACCTCTGCCTCCAGGGTTCAAGCAATTCTCATGCCTCAGCCTCCCAAGTAGCTGAGTTACAGCCACCCACCACCACACCTACCTAATTTTTGTATTTTTAGTAGAGACAAAATTTCACCATGTTGCCCAGGCTGGTCTCGAACTCCTGACCTCAGGTGATCCACCTGGCTTGTCCTCCCAACATGCTGGGATTACAGGAGTAAGCCATAGCACCTGGTGAGTCTGGCATCTTTTTAAATCTGATAAGAAACATTTACAATCTATTTTCTCTGAAGCCTGCTACCTGGAGGCTTCATCTGATAATAAAAACCTTGGTCTCTACAACCCTTGAACCCAGACACTCTGTTCTATTCATTTCAGGTCTTTAGATAATGATTTAATTCTTTCAACCAATTGCCAATCAGGAAATCTTTGAATTCGCCTATGTCCTGGAATCCCTGCCCCCAACAACCTGCTTTGAGATGTCCCACTTTTCTGGACTGAACCAAGGTACATTTTACATATATTGATTGATGATGTCTTATGTCTCCGTAAAATGTGTAAAACCAAGCTGTAGCCTGAACACCTTAGGCACAGGTTCTCCGGACTTCCTGGGACTATGGCAGGGTCATAGTCCTCACATTTGGCTAAGGCTAAATCTCCAAATATTTTACAGAATTTGACTCTTTTTTTTTTTTTTTTTAGAAAAAGAGAGAAAAGGAGAAAGAAAGAAACAGCAAAAGAATGAAAGAGAGAAAGAAAGAAGAGAAAGAGGGAGAGAGAATGGGATTCTTGTTTTATTGCCCAGGCTAGAATGCAGTCTAAAAATGGGTATTAAAAACCTCTTTTATGCCAATAATTGTGTTTAACAGTGGAGACAGGAAGGAATAGGGGATGAAAATAACCAATAAGCAGCCAACCAACATTTTATTTAAACTTGTGAAATGCTATGCAATTGCTGAGGAGTGATTTACTTCCAATTATGTGGTCACTTTTAAAATAGGTATAATATGATACTGAGAAAAATGTATGTTTTGTTGATTTGGGGAGGAGAGTTCTGTAAATATTTGTTAAGTATAATTGTTCCAAGTCTGAGTTCAAGTCCTGGATATCCTTGTTAATTTTCTATCTCGTTGATCTGTCTAATATTGACAGTGTAATGTTAAAGTCTCCCACTATTATTGTGTGGGAGTCTAAGTCTCTGAATTTGACTCTTTTCATCGACAACTTCCAGCACCAAATAGGAACCTGGTCTCCCCTGAGCAGCTTCCCTGTGTTGCTGTCACTCTACTCTCTCGCACCTGCCTGGTCCACCTTACTTCTTTTTTGTTTTGATTGTTGTTGTTGTTGTTTTGGGGTTTTTTGCTTGTTTGTTTGTTTTGAGATGGAGTCTTGCTCTGTTACCCAAACTGGAGTGCAGTAGCACAATCTCGGCTCACTGCAACCTCTGCTTCCTGGGTTCAAGGATTCACCTGCCTCAGCCTCCTGAGTAGCTGGGATTACAGGCATGCGCCACCATGCCTGACTTATTTTTGTGTTTTTGGTAGAGATGGAGTTTTCACCATTTGGGCCAGCTGGTCTCAAACTTTGATCTCAAGTGGTCCATCACCTCAGCCTCTCAAAATGTTGGGATTACAGGTGTGAGCCACTGTGCCTGACCAGTTGCTGTCGTTGTTGTTGTTATTGTTGTTTTTGAGATGGAGTCTCACTCTGTCACCCAGTCTGGAGTACAGTGGCACAGTCTTAGCTCACTACAACCTCTGCCTCCCTGGTTCAAGCAATTCTCATGCCTAAGTCTCCCAAGTAGGTGGGATAAGGACGCACCTCACCACACCTGGCTAATTTTTGTACTTTTAGTAGAGATGGGGTTTTGCCATGTTGGCCAGGCTGGTCTCAAACTCCTGATCTCAGGTGATCCACCCACCTCAGCCTCCCAAAGTGCTGGGATTACAGGAGTGAGCCACCACACCCAGCCCAGTTGTTGTTTTTGAGATAGGGTCTCACTCTGCGGCAGTGGTGCAATCTCTACCCTTACCTCCAGGCTCAGGTGATCCTCCCACTTCAGCCTCCCAAGTAGCTAGAATTATAGGCATGCACTACCAAAGCCAACTAATGTTTGTATTTTTAGTAGAGACAGGTTTTGCCATGTTGCCCAGGCTGGTCTTGAACTCCTAAGCTCAAGTGACCCACTCGCCTCAGCGAGTCAATCCTTAGAATCCAAAGTTCTGGGATATCAGGTGTAAGTCACCTTGCCCAGCCTGTCCACTGTAGTTCTAGTCCATACCAGAAATGCTGATGGGAGGTCAGTGGATCACACCTTGAGAAACTGCTATAAACAGTGTGAAACCATCAATAGAATTTACTTTTAAGGGCAAGGATTACCTATTATTAATCTTTTCGTATATTCTATTTGAGGGCCTGGAACATGATAGTCACCTAATACATGTGTGATCATCTGAGCTCAAGCCAAGATTATTGTTTTCAAGCCTAAGACTTGTTTTTTTTTTTTTTTTTTTTTTTTTGAGACAGAGTCTGGTCCCGTCACCAGGCACCAGGCTGGAGTGCAGTGGCACTATCTCGGCTCACTGTAGCCTCTGCCTCCTGGATTCATGTGATTCTCCTGCCTCAGCCTCTCAAGTAGCTGGAACTACAGGCACATACCACCACGCCCAGCTAATTTTTGTATTTTTGGTAGAAATGGGGTTTCACCATATTGGCCAGGATGGTCTCGATCTCTTGACCTCGTGATCCACCCGCCTTGGCCTCCCAAAGTGCTGGGATTACAGGCGTGAACCACCACGCCCAGCCAAGCCTAAGATTTGTAAATAGAGAAGTATCAGAGGTATTCAAAGCAGAGCAACTCCATCTTGAATAGGGGTTGGATAACAAGGCTGAGACCTACTGAGCTGCATTCCCAGGAGGTCAGGCATTCTTAGTCACAGTATGAGATAGGAAGTCAGCACAAGATACAGGTCACAAAGACCTTACTGACGAAACAGGATGTAGTTTAAAAAACAAAAACAAAAAACAGCCAAAATGCACCAAAACCAAGATGGCAGTAACAGTGACCTCTGGTTGTCCTCATTGCTCATTATATACTAATTATAATACATTAGCATACTAAAAGGCACTCCAAACCAGCACCATAATCATTTATAAATGCCACAGCAATGTTCAGCAATTACTCTATATGGTCTTAAAAGGGGAGGAAATTTCATTTCCAGAAACTGCCTACCCCTTTCCCAGATAACTCATGAATAATCCACCCCTTGTTTAGCATGTAATCAAGAAGTAAGTATAAGTATATTCATTTGAGCAGCCCACACTACTCCTCTGCCTATGGAGTAACTGGAGGAGTAGCCATTCTGTTGTGCCTCCACTTTCCTTTTTTTTTTTTTTTTTTGAGATGGAGGTTTGCTCTGTCACCCAGGCTGGAGTGCAATAGCGCAAGCTCAGCTCACTGCAAACTCTGCCTCCCAGGTTCAAGTGATTCTTGTGCCTCAGCCTCCTGCGTAGCTGGTATTACAGGCACATGCCACCATACCCTGCTTTTTTATTTTTAGTAGAGACAGGGTTTCACCATGTTGTCCAGACTGGCCTCAAACCCCTGACCTCAAGTGATCCACCCACCTTGGCCTCCTAAACTGCTGGGATTACAGGTGAGAGCCACTGTGCCCAGCTGACTACTTTCCTAATAAACTTGCTTTTACTTTAGTCTATGGATACACCCCAAATTCTTTCTTCTGCAAGGTCCAAGAACCCTCTCTTGGGGTCTGGGTCAGGACCCCTTTCTGATAACTGAAGTAACATGATTGTTTTGGTTTTAAAAAGCAATGTTTATAACCAGGATGTTTAAAAATAGAAAAACTTTCGCTCATACTTCATTATTTCTCTAAAACAGGATAAAATACAATGTTAATTTGCTATGTCTTTCCACAGCTTTACTTAGAAGATGGAGAAAAAGGAGTAGAGACCAGGGTCAAGGAAACCAATTTTGCCTCCTTTAATTAAAGTGAAAGAACACATTCGAATAATAATTCCAGATACAGGCATGGACTTCTAATTGGTTGAGATTGACATAACTCTCACAACATATCAAACCCTATTGTAAGAGTTTTTTTTTTTCTTTTTTGAGATGAAGTTTTGCTCTTGTCCCCCAGCCTGGAGTGCAATGACACAATCTTGGCTCACTGCAACCTCCACTTCCCAGTCTCAAGGGATTCTTCTGCTTCAACCTCCCAAGTAGCTGGGATTACAGGTACCCACCACCACACTCAGCTAAATTTTGTATTGTTAGTAGAGACAGGGTTTCACCATATTGGCCATGCTGGTCTCAAATTCCTGACCTCAGGTGATCCGCCACCTCAGTCTCCCAAAGTTCTGAGATTACAGGCATGAACCATTGTGCCTGGCCTCTTTTTTAATTTTTATTTTTCCTTTTTGGGAGCCACCATGTTTTTAATAATCTAATCTTGGAAGTGATACATGATCACTTCTGCTGTATTCTGTAGTCACATCACAGAGTTCAACCCTGGCTCAGCGTGGGAGGGGAATACCCAATGGTGTGACTAGCAGGAGGCAGGGGTCAGCAGAGGCCACCTTAAAGGCTTTTACCACCTTCAGGCTTCTGTTTCTATCTCCTGGGGCAGGTATTACCTGAATTAGGGTCATCCAGAGAAACAGACCAACAAGATGTTTATATAGCTCTCTCTCTAGAAAGAGGTTTATTATAAGGTATTGGCTCATATAATTATCCAGGCTGAGAAGTCCCACAAGCTGCCATTTGCAAGCTGGAGACATAGAAAAGTTCATGGTATAGTTCAATGGCCTGAGAGCCAGAGACCCTATGGTGCAGGTTCTAGTCTGAGCCTGAAGGTCTCAGAGCCAGAAGTGCTGAAGGCAGGAAAAGATCTATGTCCCAGCTCAAGCAATCTGGCAGAGAGATAATTCACCTTTTTCTTCTACTCAGGCCTTCAAGAGGATGGATGATGCCCACCCACGTTGGTGAAGGCCATCTGCTTTACTCAGTCCACCAATTCAAATGCTAACATCTCCCAGAAACACCATCGCAGGCACACTCAGCAATAGTGTTTAGCAATCCAACTGGGCATCCTGTGGCACAGTCACACTGACACACAAAATTAACCATCATGCTCCCCTACTTTTCCTTGGTGGATTCTCACTCTTCCCCTTCTGTCCATGTGGTTTGATGGGACTGATCCTACCCCTGCTCCCGCTGGGCTCCAAAGGAGGACAACTGATCCACGCCTGAACAGTCAACTTGCTCCATCCATTGGCCACCATGACAGTGTCACAGAAAATCATGTGGCCAAGCTGATCAGATAAGAGCTAGTTACAGCATCCTCAAGAGGGTGATGTCAGCCAGGAGTTGTAGCAGTTATCTTTGCTACTTTGTGAGAAGACCCTCACCCCATGTGATGATCACTAAAAAGCAGGCTGAAATAATGTAACCATCAAAGAGACAGGTTAGCTCCCTCTGAGGGAGAGAAAAGGAAACCAGCTCTCCGGTTCCCCCTGCAGCAATCAGGATTTGGAGAAACAGAAGGTTACAGAGGCAATCCCCACAGCCCAGATCTATAGTATTTCCCAAGTCTTTCAAAGACATTTAATTCTGCACAGGGAAAAAAAATGGCATCATTATTTAATCCAAAATACAATAACCACAATAGATTGCCCATATGGGCACATAAGTCCCCTGCAGAGAATTTAATGTGCATGCTGCCTTTACCCACATATACAACCAAGGCGGTGTGAATGGGACCAGTCCCTTCTCATGGCCTGGGAAGAAAGAACGTGGATGCCCCTGGTTGTTATAACAGCAAAAAGGGGGAAATAAAGACAGCCCAATGGTATAGCTGCAACTCCACTTACGACTAATGCATAGCTTCATTTTAGTCCTTAGCAATAATCCAAAGAAATATCTGACGCTACTGAAAGACTGCTGTCATCCCTGGCAGATACTCATCAATTATTATTAAGTATTGCACAGTTCAAGTCAAGATATAATATGTTTGAGAAAAACCATGGCACCTCCTTTTAATCTTGCATAGAAAACAATTAAAGTATATAAAGCACATTATTAAAATATGTAAAATTTATAATTTAATTATAAGATTGCATGGCTTTATGATCTAATAGTTCTGCTGTCTTTTGCATATTAGTGAACAATTGCTTTCTTAAAGCACACAGTAGAATCATTTACTTGATGCTGGAGAATAAGTTAATTATGGATTCCCTGTATATGACTAATGGATTTAATAATCACTTTACTGTAGAATTAACTTATACTTCCCTGTGCTTATAGCACTAATGATGATATTCATAAAAGTTACATTTTTTTAAAAAAAAAGTAAGATTGGCACAAAAAGAGAAACCAGTGTACAACTTGGTTTTCGAGCCAGCAGTTCTAAATAGATAGTTCGGAGCCATCAAGGCCGTCCTCTTGCTCTGCAATAAATCACACATACCCTCTCCACCTCCCGCCCCTGCCACCAACCCTGCCTCCGTTGGCTTTATTAAGGGAATTTATTTTATTTAAGGGAAGACGAAATGCTTGCCAGATACATTTAGTGAAGCTCCCAATTTTTTTTACCCATGCTTGTGGGTTACAATGAGGATTCTTTAGATACATCCACTTCATGGAGCTCTGGGAATCCCCATATGTGCTAAGATCACATTGGGATACCCCAGTCCTTCTGTTTGTCCTAGTTTGAAGCCACCCACTTTTCTCCTTCAGCCACGACAAACACTAGTAGAAGGGCTAGCAGTACTGTTCTTTATTTAAGGAGGAGAGACCCTAGCACTGCCTTTCTCATCTTTCACCCTTCCTTATCACCACCACCACCACCACCACCACCATCATCACCATCATCGTCACCACTACCATCACCACCACCACCATCATCATGATCATCATCTGGATTATTCTTTCCTCATGGAATTAAACGATGGAAGGCCTAGATTTCATTTCCAGCTCTGTCAATTTATAGCAAGGAGTGACCTTGGGTTATTAAACGTTTCCCAATATGCTCCATGGCTCTAAAATGGGAAAACTGCTTGCTTTCCTCTGACTCTGAATGTGCTTTGTCCACTGTTTAGTCCTAAATACAGGCAGTGAATTATTACAGTGCTCTCTCCTATCCCAACAGACGACACCCACCCCTTCATAAAACACTCTTGCCATTTTGGGCACAGAGATTTAAAAATACTGGAAGAAAAGAATTAAGGCTTGTGCTCTGGTATAAGCCTTCTTGTACAGAGCTGTTCAAGAAGTGTATATTTACTAAATATATGCTGATAAATTGAATGAAAGAATATAAATTCTTAATTTACTCTCTAAGGTCCTGAGGAATTGTAATTTTATTTAGGTCAGAGACCTGTAGCTCTCGCTAGGAATCCTTGAATCACTGTATTTCTCCCTCACGTCCCCCACCAGTGGCTCCCAGAATCACGCTCTGCAGACTGCAAGGTCGCAAATGATGAGAACCGACTGCCAGGAAATAGAATCTGCCCCCCAGCAGGGACTCAGGACACCTAAGGGCACCATAGACTTACCCTCTGCTAGTTTCTTCAAGGTGTTGAATATTGGATATCTCTTTTCTTTCCCTTTAGTGTTATAAAATACTGAATTAATTTGACAAGAGAGAAATCCACATTTGTTTTATTGTAACTTACATTCCATATTAAAGGGAAATTTTTAAGCTAAAATTTCATGATTTCACTCAGATCTTCTTTGGGTAATTAAATGTCGCTGGTAAACAGGAGATTGCACTGAATGTTCTGATCTCTGTTAATATCTAAACTTTTATTGTTGTTTAATGAGTTTCATTTATAACACACATGCCCTCCACAGCCCCCCTTTCAGGTCACAGTCCCGTCACTTCTGTGGCAGTTGGGATGATATGTTCCTATTCTGTTTATTCATTTAAAAAATACTCAGAATACTTCCTGAAAATCCTTATTCTTATTGAAAATCTGTAACCCTGAAAAGCCCTTGTCCAACTTCATGCCCTTTTTCTTCATCCACAACCTTTAGCTTTTGGCCTAAAACAGTGCTTCAGGGACCACGATGTGCATACACATCACCTAGAGATCTGTGCATGGTCTGACTCAGGTGGGGCCCAGATTCTGCATTTCCAACAAGCTCCCAAGAGGAGCCAAAACTTGGCCCCAGGCCACACTTTCAGTAGTAAGAACCTAAACTTTGTGTTGATTAGCCTCAAAATAATCCCTCTTTAGTTTTACACCAAGAAAATCCATATTGTACTCATATAATTTTGTAACGCAAGAGAGACAAATATTTAAGCTGAGCAATTTCTACTACCACAAAAATAACTCTATTATTCCTTTTCTCCTGAAATACTAAAACCCATCATCTCTTATTTCTATCTCCACTTCATCTCCATTTCAGCCTCATATTCCCATCTCCTATTTCAACCTGCTCCACAAGCAGAAGACAAACTAAATACATGGAGTGTTACACAAGCACAACTGCACCTCAGATTTTTATGTGTTGTTTGCCTTTCAAATGTTAAATAATAGCTAAAACGTCCTGAGCTTATGTAATACTTCATACCTTACAAAGGGCTTGCATGCTCTTATTACATAAAAATAAGTTCATGTCTGAAAAGAGATGGAATAATGGAGTTTTTTTTTTTTTTTTTTTAAAAAGGTAGATGTACTTTGGAGTGAAATTGATGTGGGTACAAATCCTGGCTCTGCTAAGAAGTCAATCTTGGGCAAATTACTTAGCCTCTTTGCTTATGTTTTCTCATCTGTAAAACAGGATATGCTATGGCATCATGAGCTAACTATTTGAATGAAGGTTGTAGTTGGAAGGTTTTGAGAATACTGAATGGCCAATACTTGGAAACTAGAAGGCCTTTGATATGTGTCCCCTCCATACCCACATGAGCCTGTTTCTCTAATTCTACTTCCTTTGCAGGGGTCTCTCAATGCACCCTGTCCTGGGGTACCTGTCCTTCTCCAGGATAGCACCTAGAGTCTAACACCATCGCTTCCTTTCCTCTTTATCTGCAAACCTTTCCAATTCCCCTATAAAACCTGCTGCTTTTGTGAAACATGCAATAGTATTTGACACCTAGGTTTCAAGTGATCAAACAAGACATGATGACAAATCTAAGAAAAATGACACCAGCCCTTTGAAGGAAACCAAAATCAATTCTCTTTCCCCCTCTTCTTCAAGCTCCCCTCTCTTCCCACTGTTGTCTTGCCTCATCTATCATACTTAGACAGAAATCCATATGTCTAGTTTAAATCACCGTTTCTCAGGCAACAGCCAAGCCACTTAGCAAGAGTCTAAAGCAAGCCAATATAATATTCTGCCCAGAGTAATATTCAGCCAAAGGTTACTGTGCCAGAGTAGGTTAATTATTCCAAGAGGACTTACTTTTACTATAATTATTGATCACTGTGAACTAATGAAAAAAAAAAACCTGCTATTTATTAAGTGCCTTTGTATCCCCTAGAAGCTTTTACATATGTATCTCATTTCATCCTTATCACAACTCAGTGAAACGTTTTTCAATTTTAAGGGAATTTTAAGATCAAGTCCGTGAAATCACCCAAGGTCACAAGATAGTGACAGGCAAGTCAAGATTCAAACAAAGCCATAAGTGATTGTCTGATTGTGTTTTGTTACTATTGCTTTTAATTATTTAAAACTTATGTTTAGCCAAGTAACATGTGCACCATCTGAAGGTAATATCTCCCAGATAGGTCAGTTTCCCCATAGAAGGATACCCCAGGTTCTCACTTGGAAGATGTAGACCTGGCTGCCAGCATTCTGGGAGCCCCTAGGGAACAGGTCTCCCTTTTCAGTCCACTGACTTCCTCTTAATCTCCTGCTCCAGCATCTTATCCCTGGCCACAACTGAGAAAATCTTACAAGAATTAAACTCCTTGCCTTTTTTTTTCTTTTTCTCTTGAACAAGTTACTTGCAAAAGACTTACTTTTCTATATAGCAATTTTCAAAACATCCGATTTCAGGCCCAGTCCACAACCCTGCCTCCAGGGGCTCATATTGCTTTCAAGTCTTGACATTCTGAAGTTCTGCAGTGCAACATGGCTGGCCTCTTGACATCTTCCCCCACGATGGATATCTAGGTCTACCCTGTCTCTGCTGTGCTAAATCAGTTACTACCTCATTTGCCTCCCAGGTTCCAAACAGTGTGTTGAGTTTCCTCATTTGTCATGGAGCCCTCTCCTGTTCTTTGCCTTTATCAGTTTGTGTTTTTCAAATTCCTTCAGTATCAATTTAGGGGAGTTTGAGGAGAAAACCATAATTCATGTGAGAACTCTTTGACCATGTTTAACAAGAAGTCCTATGCTGTATTATTGCCTAATAGTTATTTTATTATTTTTTCATTTTTTAAAAATTTTTACTTTTTTTTTCTTTTTGAGACAAAGTCTTGCTCTGTTGCCCAGGCTGGAGTGCAGCAGCGCAATCTCAGCTCACTGCAACCTCCACTTCCTGGGTTCAAGTGATTCTCCTGCCTCAGCCTCCCGGGTAGCTGGGATTACAGGTGCCCATCACCACACCTGGCTAATTTTTTTGTATTTTTAGTAGAGACAGGGTTTCACAATGTTGGGCAGGCTGGTCTCAAACTCCTGACCTCTGGCTGGTCTTGGCCTCCCAAAGTGCTGGGATTACAGGTCTGAGCCACCACGCCCATTTGCTTAGTAGTTATTTTAGAGTCATGGTATGTTAAATAATGCCCGGAACCTCACTTGACCCCCAAATAAACAAAAGCCAATTTAGTTGGGCCATAGATACTTTCTAGTATTTCATAAAATAGTAGCCTAAATGTATTGGACATGTTAGTCTTATGACTAAGAAGAAATAAAGGAAGGAAGGAAGTAGGAAGAAAGAGAGAGGGAAGGAGGTAAAAAAAAAAAAAAAAAAGAATGGAAAACAGTTCCCTAACAATTTTTAAATCATACATGATAATAAATTTTATACTTTTTCTTTGTTAATACTTCTTGGACTTCACCATAAAACAATTTTATTCTCATACAATAACTCTCTCAGGGTTTAGCTTCCAGAACCAATCAGGAGACAAAAACTACAATTCTGCTATCAGGATTATAGTTTGTTTCAAACCCAGAAGCTGTCTTTTAAAAAATTGCATCCCAGAAGAGCATTTGTGGATTTTTAAATATCCCATTTATCCTCTCAAGACTTGGAATCTGATGTCAATGTTGCCTTGAAATCATCTGTGGCAGATTTATAATTTTCCTGAAGGGGAAATAGGGAAAATCAAGATGAAAAATGGGGACTTTTTTCCTTTAGGTTTAAAACCAAAGATTCAAAGCTGGCATGAATGAATGGCTTGGAATGGAGCCTCTGGTGAGCATAACAGTGTTTGCAGCCCTGGTACAACCTTTACATGGTTTGAAGAGTCTCCTCCCTTTGTGTCATGAGTGCTAGCTGAGGTTATTCAGGGGAGATGACAGCTGTGGAAAATGTGATTTAGAACTTTGCTCCCAGCCTGCACACTCCCTGTCCAGGACTGTGTTGGATCAATGCAGCTCTACTTGGAACGATGGAATATGGGCAGAAACGCTTTTTTTTTTGAGATGGAGTCTTGCTCTGTTGCCCAAGCTAGAGTACAGTGGTACCACTTTGGCTCACTGCAGTCTCCACCTCTGGGGTTCAAGTGATTCTCCTGCCTCAGCCTCCCGAGTAGCTGAGATTGCAGGTACCCACCACCAGGCCTGGATAATTTTTCTTATTTTTAGTAGAGACAGCGTTTCACCATGTTGGCCATGCTGGTCTCAAACTCCTGACCTCAAGTGGTCCGCCTGCCTCAGCCTCCCAAAGTTCTGGGATTACAGGTGTGAGCAACTGCGCCGGGCCAAAGAGCCGTTTCTATGATCAGTGTGTGAACAACCTGGCATGGTCCTGGATGCAGAGGTGCTGACATATGGAGAGTTATTGAGCCACACAGTGCTTCTGTGTGAATCAGGAAAAAAACTACAAGGATGTCTGCCAGTTCAAGAAGCTAAACTCTCAGACGAACACCAATAGTGGCATGAAACATAAAGGACCTTGTGATTCAGGTAATACGGAATCTGCACTCAATTCAATTCTTATTAAAGAATAAACGATATAGATCTTTTCAATTCTTATTAAAGAATAAAATTCTTAGAATAAAAGATTCAATTCTTATTAAAGAATAAAATATATAGATCTCTGCATGTGTTTGTCTATTTCTGACCTTGACTGTATGTCTTGAGATGACATAAGAGCGTAGTATCTGTTTTATGGTCACAATCTGATTTAATGTCTAGATTATTTGACCTCTAGCAGATCTAAAAAACTCAAGTATATAGAGTTAATTGTCCAGGGCTTGATTTAGTGCTCCATATTGAAACTACTCAAGGATCAAAAAATTAGCAAGTATAGAGTTTATGTGACTTCAAGAGTAATAGCAAATGTTTCCGTGTTTATTTTATAACAATAACAGAATTTTTATTTAGTGATGTCTAAATGGAATTAAAAGTAATAAGAAGCAATGAAAGGTAAATGCCTTAATAACTATGAATTATATCTTTGCTGAATTCAGCATATTTAGAAATACGATTCAGTGAATTAATTGGATGAAATTCTGTTTCGATGTGAGAGTCAAAACTTACATCCTCTGAAAGAATCACATGAAAATACACTGTAGATCCACATTACTTGATAAGGAAGTAGAAAAGACTTCCTATGTCAATGAAACATTTATTTTCATTCATTTGCATTTATTTTGGTACACTAAAGAACCATAAGAAGACAAATATAATTCTAACAAGGCTACAATGTTCTTGATAGGAGAAAGAAGCCAATATAGACAGAAAACTACTCTACTCATTGGGAAAGATGAAGAAAACTAAAGCAATCACAACAGCAACTTTCACAAAGGTAGTCTCCATGTTAATATAAATCATTCTTCAGAAACAAGTTATTCCAATTTCTTATAGATTTTCCAGCGTCCTAATACATGCTCTCTGGAGTTCTAAATGGCTTATTAAATACTTCAAAACATACATCTGGAAATAGCTATTCACGAAACAGTGTAAGTGCAATAGTTTCCTCAGTGCCCAGAATCCACTTTATTGCATGGGCACGCTCTAAACACGTGTATTTCATGTCTGATTATTGCATTTAGTTTTCAAAAGTCCATTGGTATAGTTTTCCCTAAGACATTTGTTTCTTACAAGTAAAAATTTGTGATCTCAAGAGGCAGATTCTCAGAATAAAATAAGGGTTAGACAGCGATGTCCCCCACTGTGACAATGTCAACCCATTCTAACACAGTGCTAAAATGACAAATGCAGATGCACAAGGTGTGCAGAGCATTTGCAGTACTGGGTGAAATCCAAGACTCCTGAGGATTACACAAGTTTAGCAAAGAGAATGTTTTTGCCTAAGATCCACGTGTTCAAAAGAATTTCTCCAAGCCCCTTTAGCCTATAATTATGTATGTATTCTGTTTTAAATGAGAAACAAGAGTCATTTTCTCCAGAATAATAAAACCATAGTGACACTTGAAGTAAGTCCAGTGATCCTGATATGATTATAATAATAATAATAATTATTATTATTATTTTGAGATGAAGTCTCACTCTGTTGTTCAGGCTGGAGTGCAGTGGCGCAATCAGTGCTCACTGCAACCTTGACCTCCTGAGCTCAAGTGATCCTCCTATCTCAGCCTCCCAAATAGCTGAGACTATAGGTATGCACCACAATGTCCAGCTAATTTTTTTGTATTTTTGGTAGAAACAGATTTTATCACATTGTCTTGAATTCCTGGGCTCAAGTGATCCTCCCACTGTGACCTCCCAAAGTGCTGAGATTACAGTCATGAGCCACCTTGCCTGGCCTATGATTATAATTATGATTGATAATTATAAGACTAAGTTTTCCTTCCAGTGTCCACTTTTTCTTTAGTTTTTAAAGAAAACTAATTTAATAGGGTACCTCTTCTAGTATCATATTTGAAGTCATCAAAGCTAGTTTTCAAATCTTCTACATCACTTCTAATTATTTATTCACAACTCCTCAGTGTAATTTGTGAGTTTCTTGGGCTGAGAATATGGGTCTAAAGGACTGATGGTATCAGTTATTCAAGAGTATGGAATCTTACCATTCTTGATTTGGTTACCCCTTCCACACTCTAATTTCTACATGGATATTAGTAGCACTATTTGAAGTTAACGTGGAGGAAAATGAATTCAGTGAGTAGGATTCCTTCAGAATTTCATGACAAGTCTTTAAAAAAATCACATTTACAAAAACATAATTAACCATTACTCTGTTAATTTATAATATGTTAATACCTTCCTGTAATGGTCTGAATTCACATGCTTTGCAAAATGACCAATTTACCAACACAATTATGATTTTCCTGCATTCATATGAAAATGAAGTTTATACTTATTTTAACACATAGTGTTGTATATGTGTGTGTATACATATAGATACACATACACATATATATATGTATACACGCACATACCCACTTATCAGCAACAAGTCAAAAATCCATTAAACTACTTTCAAGGCTGCACCTTACTTAAATCTGATTCAATGTTCTTGAGCTAAATAATACAAACCTAATATGGTTTAACAGTCCATTGGGTGTAATTTTCTTTGGGGTTTTGGCATATAATATGATGAACTGAATTTGAACTTTGGTCATGCTGGGGATATGGAAAGTCTGTGAGACCTTTTATAGACAAGACAGATAGATTTATCATGAGTGATTTTAGCACAGGCTATTGTGAGTCTATTACATTTGTAATATACAGGGAAATTAAAGGGCTAGCCTTCCTGATTAATATGTGACATTAGCTGGAATGATGGAGTCGGTATCAGAGTGCCCTTTTGTCAAAAGTATGTAATTGATTTGTGGGCAATTCGGGATCAAAACAGATTTGATTCATTTAATCCCAAGAAAAAGCTACTATCATTAACAATCAAAACATACCACCAAAGGAGAAGGGGAAAAAACTATTTCCAAATATTGGGAGCTTTTACCACCAGCTAAAACAAAAATTTTGGTGGCTAGGAGAGCTAAGCTACCGTCTATTCTTTATGAGCTTCTTGATATAAAATGTACTCCCTAATGTTGACAAGCAACAATTTCACACTAGTCCACTTTTTATTTCTTATCCCATTTATTTTTGATTTGATATGGACAAGTTAATGTGTCCAAGAACCACATGCAGTAGTTTTGTCCCTCAAAGGGGGAATTTATGTGATTTCTGTTTTTTTATTGTGTGCCTTTGGCACTGACATTTCCTCTTTCTCAGGACAAAAAGAAAAATTACTTTAATGTTAAATTGACTGAACACGTTCTTAGGTCCTGAGATTACTACTAATGAAAAAGATACTTAATATTCAGAAATATAAGCCATGGAATATAAAATTTATAAAATCTATCAACCTTTATAGAACCTCATCAGCCATGAAATAATTATACAGTCTTAGCATCAATTGCTATGTAGACTACAACAAATAAATAATTTTTTAAAAGTGAGTGAGATAATTCACATAGCTAGATTAAAAATGTCTTGATTATTTTACCCTGGGTCATAACAAAGTCAATTTTCCAAGATGCTGTATCACTTAAGATAAAACTAAGCTATGTAACAATGACATTACATTATTTTTCAGAAAGAAATTTTAGTATATATAATAAAATATATGCATATTCATATACTTTTTTTTTTTTGAGATGGAGTCTTGCTCTTCTAGCCCAGGCTGGAGTGCAATGGCGAGATCTCAGCTCGCTGCAACCTTCACCTCTGGAGTTCAAACGATTCTCCTCCCTCAGCCTCCCAAGTAGCTGGAAATACAGGCATGAGCCACATTGTCTGGCTAATTTTTGTAATTTTAGCAGAGACAGGTTTTCACCTTGTTGGCCTAGCTGATCTCAAACTCTTGACCTCAAATTAACCACCTGCCTAGGCCACCCAAAGTGCTGAGGTTACAGGCATGAGCCACTGTGCCCAGCCACATATGCATGCACTTTTAGTTTTATCTTCTAAATGGATAAAAAAATGTGCTCTGAGTCAACTGGCAGACGTTTAGGACATTTGTATATATGTGCTCCTTAACGTTGACTCTATATAGATATAAACTTTTATTTTTTGAGATGGACTCTTACTGTGTCACCCAGGCAGGGTGGAGTGCAGTGATGCAGTCTCAACTCACTGCAACCTCCGCCTCCCAGGTTCAAGCGATTCTCCTGTCTCAGCCTCCTGAGTAGCTGGGATTACAGGCTCGTGACACCATGCCCAGGTAATTTTTGTATTTTTAGTAGAGGTGGAGTTTCACCATGTTGGTCAGGCTGGTCTTGAACTCAAATGATCCACCTGCCTTGGCCTCTCAAAGTGCTGAGATTACAGGTGGGAGCCACTGAGCCCAGCCCATTTTTATATAAATTTTTAAAGGTAAAAACAACACAAATAGAATAAAGGCCTTGTTTTATATTTAGCTCCATTATCGAAATAAAATTATAAAACTAGCTGAAATACAGAGACTAAATGGTGTAATTGAAAAAATACTTACTTTGGCCAGGCATGGTGGGTCATGCCTGTAATCCCAGCACTTTGGGAAACCAAGGTGGGCGGATCACGAGGTCAAGAGATCGAGACCATCCTGGCCAACATGGCGAAACCCCATCTCTACTAAAAATATAAAAATTAGCTGGGCGTGGTGGCACGCGCCTGTGGTCCCAGCTACTCGGGAGGCTGAGGTGGAAGAATTGCTTGAACCCAGGAGGCAGAGGTTGCAGTGAGCCGAGATTGCGCTACTGCACTCTAGCCTGGTGACAGAGCAAGACTTCATCTCAAAAAAAAAAATTACTTTGTAGACAGACAAACCTTGTTTAAATCTGTACTCTGCCACTTAAGGACACAACTGACCTGCTTCTCTGAAATTATCTGTAAAATTGGAAAGTACCTGTCTTGACTGCTGGCTGTGTTAAATAAGAATTACATAAAGCTTGTTGCATAAGTATTAAACAATTTTTTTCTCTCTCTCATTTTCACTCTCTCACAGTGAAAATGAGATTTTAGAGTAATGGCTGTTTTTGTTCCATATGTTGTAGTATCAAGAACATCTTTCGTATTTTTTGATATGGTCCTTTTTTGTTAACAGCTTTATTGAGATATAATTCACATGCCATACAGTTCACCCATTTAAAGAGTATGATGCAATGACCCTACTAGATTCACAGGCTTCTGCATCCATCACCACAATCAATTTTAGGATATTTTTATTACCCCAGAGAAACCTCACTCCTATAAGCCCTCACCCTCCAGTCCTCTATACTGCCAAGCCCTGGATGATCACTAACCTATTTTCGTCTCTAGAGGCTCCCTTTTCTGGACATATAATATGTGGTCCTTTGTGACTCACTTCTTATACTTAACACAAGGGTTTCCAGATTCATCCACATTGCAGCATGGGTCAGTCCTTCATTCCTTTTTATTTCTGAATTATACTGCATTTCATGGACATATCACATTTTATTTACCCATCCATCAGTTGATGACATTTGGGTTGTTTCCAGTTCTTGGCTACTAGGAATAATGCTGTTATGAAAATTCATGGAGAAGTTTTTTGGTGGACATGTTTTCATTTCTTTTGGGTATATAGCTGTGGGTAGAAGTGCTGCCTCACATGAGAACTCTTTGTTACTTCTGGATTGGTTTCCTTCCACAGTATTTACATTCCTACCAGCAATATGTGAGGGTTTTGGTTTCTCCAGGTGCTCATCCCCTCTTGTTACCATCTGTATTTTTGACTGGAGCCCTGCTAGTGTGCGTGTGAAGGGCTATCTCATTGTAATTTTGATTTACCTTTCCCAGATGGCTCATGAAGTTGAGCATCTGTTCGTGTGCCTATTGACCTTTTATATGTTGCCTTTGGAGAAATGTCTATTCAGATCCTTTGCCCATTTTTCATGTGTCTATTGGCCTTTAGTATATCATCTTTGGAGGAATGTCTATTCAGATTGTTTGTCAATTTTTCATTGGGTTATTTGTATTTTTATTGAATTATAATATTTACGTATTTTAGATACGAGTTCCTTAACAGATATATCATTTCTTTTTCCACATCATTTTCCTACTTTTTCTTCTTCAACATCCCCCACCCAACTTAGCAAACACTCTTCACAGCTTCCATTTTCACCAAGTCTTTTGGAAATTTTGACAGAAGTTTTTCCCATTCTAAATAGTCCATATTTGACTGGCCACAGTGGCTCATTCCTGTAATCCTAGCACTTTGGGAGACTGAGGCAAGCAGATCACTTCAGGTCAAGAGTTCTAGACCAGCCTGGCCAACATGCTGAAATGCTGTCTCTACTAAAAATACAAAATTTAGCCAGGGATCGTGGCCTATGCCTGTGGTCCTAGCTAATCAGGTGGCTGAGGCAGGAGAATCGCTGGAACCCAGGAGGTGTAGTTTGCAGTGAATTGAGATCATGCCACTGCACTCCAGCCTGAGCGACAGAGACAGACTCTGTCAAAAAAAAAAAAAAAAAAAAAAAAAAAAGTCCATATTCAACTAAATGAAAGGGATCTCTGAATGAGTTTCTAAGCAAAGTTTTTTTGCTAGTGGATTCCCTTTTTCATGCTGCATAAATACCATATAGATTTTTGTAGAAATTTTGACTAGAAGTCTACTGACTATGTGAGTACTGAAAAAAGATCCAATTATTTGTTCCAATTGCATTTATTTATTTTTATTTTTATTGAGATGGAGTCTTACTTTGCTGCCCAAGCTGGAGTGCGGTGGCATGATCTTGGCTCACTGCAGCCTCCACCTCCTAGGTTCAAACGATTCTCCTGCCTCAGACTCCCTAGTAGCTGGGATTAGAGGGACATTCCAAGAGTCCTGGCTAATTTTTGTATTTTTAGTAGAGACAGGGTTTTACCATGTTGGCCATGCTGGTCTTGAACTCCTGACCTCAGGTGATGGGTCTGCCTCAGCCTCCCAGAGTGCTGGGATTACAGGTGTGAGCCACCACACCTGGCCCCAGTTGCATTTACATATGCACAAATTATTTCCAGAAATATTTCCTTAGACACTGGAGTCATTTAAAAAATCTTTTTTTATTTTTAATTTTTGTGGGTACATAGTAGGTATACATATTTCTGGGGCACATGAGATGTTTTGATACAGGCATGCAATGTGAAATAACCACATCATGGGGAATGTGATAACCATCCCCTCAAGTGTTTGTCCTTTGTATTACAAATAATCCAATTTCACTCTTTTAGTTATTTTAATATGTATACTTTATTGTTGACTATAATTACCCTGTTGTGCAATCAAATAGTATGTCATTCATTCTTTCTAACTTTATATTTTTTTGTACTCATCAATCATCCCCACATCCCCCACTATCCCCCAACTTCCCTTCCCAGACTCTGGTAACCATCCTGCTACTTTCTGTGTTCATGAGTTCAATTGTTTTGATTTTTAGATCTCACAGATAAGTGAGAACATGTGATCTTTGTCTTTCTGTGCCTGGCTTATTTCACTTAACACAATGATCTCCGGTTCCATCCTTGTTATTGGAAATGACAGAGTTTTTTGTTTTGTTTTTTGTTTTTTGGTGTTTTTTCTTTTTTTTTGAGATGGAGTCTTGCTATGTCAACAGGCTGGAGTGCAGTGGCACAACCTCAGCTCACTGCAATCTCTGCCTCCTGGGTTCAAGAGATTCTCCTGCCTCAGCCTCCCGAGTAGCTGGGACTACAGGTGCCCACCACCATGCCCAGCTAATTTTTATATTTTTAGCAGAGACAGGGTTTCACCATGTTGGCCAAGATAGTCTTGATCTCTTGACCTCATGATCCACCCACCTCAGCCTCCCAAAGTGTCGGCCTCTCAAAGTGCTGGGATTACAGGTGTGAGCCACCATGCCTGGCCTTTTGTTTCTTTTTATGTCTGAATAGTACTCTATTGTGTGTATGTCGCACATTTTCTTTATCCATTCATCTGTTGATGGACACTTAGGTTGCTTCCAAATCTTGGCTATTGTGAACAGCTCTGCAGTAAACATGGGAGTGCAGATATCTCTTAGATATACCAGTTTACTTTCTATGGGATATATAGCCAACAGTAGGATTGCTGGACCATATGCAAGCTCTATTTTTAATTTTTTGAGGAGCCTCCAAACTGTATGGGAGCCATTTTGGGCACAGATTTCTGACTTCTTTTGTAGCTACTATTATTTCTTTGCCTCCTAAAAATACAGAGAATTTCACTGGAAATAATGTCATTTTTGTTTGTGAAAATTCAGCCTACCCCATAAAACATCTGGAGTGGAAGGCAAAGGCAGATAAAACATTTCTTCCCGATGGTGATACGTGCATTTCAATTCAGGTACATGAATCTTTTGCACAACACACAGAGCCACTCAATATATTTGTTGATGACATTAATGAATTCTCTTTCCCAGATTGCATTTTACAATCCAAGTTTGAAATATTAAAATGTTTCCCTTGTAACCATATCAGGCAATATAACAATACCTTCCATATTCAAGGTAATAGAAGATATACCAAATTATTTTATATATATGATCTCATTAATAGAACCTAGGGGCCTGCAGGTTCTATTGAAAGGAGGTTAAAGAATGAAAGGAGGTTGTAGCATGGCATAGTGCAGTGTTTCTCAAAGTGTGGCTTAAATACCACAAGTTACAGCACCCTCTTGACACCCTGGTGAAAAGATCAGCTGCAGGACTCAAGTGTAGCTGGAAAAAGTCAGGCTCCAGAAGGTGTGCCTCTTGAATCTGCATGTGAAAATAACTGTTCCAGATGACCTAATGCCACTTCAAAATTTGACAACCACTGATATAGTTAAACAAACAAACAAATGGCATAATATGCCTCAGAATGAAATGCACTATGAGCAAATTACTTCACCTCTTTTATCTGGTTTCCTCTCCTTCTCAGGTATATCTCAGGATTGTTTAAAAATGAATATTGACCAGTCGTGGTGACTTACGCCTGTAATCCTGGCACTGTGAGAGGCCATAATGGGTGGATCACTTGAGGCCAGGATTCCAACACCAGCCTGGCCAACATGACGAAACATCATCTCTACTAAAAAATACAAAAATTAACCAGATGTGGTGGTGCATGCCTGTAGTCCCAGCTACTGGAGAGACTGAGGCAGGAAAATCACTCAAACCCCGGAGGTGAAGGTTGCAGTGAGCTGAGATTGCACCACTGCACTCCAGCCTGGGCAACAGAGGAAGACTCTGTCTCAAAAATAAAAAAAAAAAAAAGAAAAGAATATGAATCATTACCCACTGCATTCCACTGCCAAGTGTAAACACTCAGTAAATGGTAGTTACTATAATCAATGTTTTTAACCATATCTCTGGGGCATTCTTCTCAGAATAATGGGTGGAGAGGACTTGTAAGTGGAGGAAACAGTATAAGCAAAGCAGCAAGGACAGTCAGGTTACACAGGTCATTCACTACAGCTGTGCAGTGTGCATGAGGGGCAGCATTCACAGCTAAACCTGGAAAAGTAGGATTGGATTGGATAAGAAGATCCAATAGGGTACAGAGGTTGGATTTTTCTCAGTGAGCCATGAATCGTAGAAAGACTATTTGTATTATAAGAAGTTTCAAGCATCCTCAAAAGTAGAAGAACAGTATAATGAAGCCCTCTATACCCACCACCCAGATTCAATAATGATCAATGTTTTGCCACATTTATTCATCCATCCTTTTTTGTTTTACTTTTTTCTTTGCCCAATGTCTTAAAGCAATCTCCAGCTTTCCTGTTAAGTCGCCCTGCATAGCTCAGTATGCCTCTATAGAATATATTGCACTTTCTTACATAAACAAAATGCCATAACATACCTAAAAAATTATCGATATTTTCTTGGCATCATCTATCAGCCTGTCCATAATCACACCCCAATTTTCTTTGAAAAGTCTTTTTACAGTTGATTTTCTGAATTACACTTCAAATAGTTCACACATCATAGTTGGTCACTAGGTTTCTTTAGTCTCTTTAATCTAGAAAAGTACTCTTCCTCATCCTTGTTTTTTATATCATTGGCTTATGGCAGAAACCAGGTGCTTTATTCATACAGAATACTCCATACCCTGGATTTGTCTGTGGTCTTCCTTAGGGGCAGTGTGATCATTTACCTGTTAGTAAAATTACCAGAATTACAGTTTTGAAACAAATAAATATATACTGTACGGTAAGTCAAATAGTAATTATGTTAGTGCCACTAGAAACCAAGATTTTTAGCATCAAAGAAGTACAAATATAAGAGAAAGAAGATAAGTGAAAACTCTGTAACCTTAAATTTGAATAGAAAATGTCAATATAAATCAGGGATGTAATTTTATTTTTGAAACAAAACAAAACCATTTCCCAGCTCTGAGCAATGAGAAGGCCCAGAAGTCATAGCCAAACTTGTAGTCAAGAGCACCTGCAGCACCCAGATTATGGTTTCTCAGTATAATTTTCCACTAAGAGGAAAGGAGGCTCCTTACAGAAATGGCTGATTCCAGGTCTGAGGCAGCAAATGCATAGTTTGAGTCTGAACATCTTGTCATACCAGAAAGTAAGGGCATTACCATTCCACTGGCACCTCCTCAACACAACACAGAAACCAACTTGATGGGACTCCCACTGGCCAAAGAAACACAATGCAAATGTCAGAAAACATAATGGCTAGCATGGATTGTAATACATCAAATAAGTTTAAAACTCAAGTATTTCTAAAAATACTAACAGCACTAGAGAAACATGCAAAATGATACCACAGGGATGCAATCAGCGAAATGCAAAATGCAGGATATTTGACAGGACAAAAAAGTTGCTTTCTTCAATAAATTAATGGCAAGAGAAGTATAAAAGCAGGAAGCAAACTAATATAGATTAAAAGAAACTTGAAAATCGTATCGGCCTGGTGTGTGGGAGGGTCTTGCCTGTAATCCCAGTGCTTTGGGAAGCAATGAGGCCGGAGGATCACTTGAGCTCAGGTGTTCGAGACCAGCCTGGGCAACACGGTTAGACCTTGTCTCTGCAAAAACTACAAAAATTAGCTAGCGTGGTGGCACATGTCTGTAGTCTCAGTTATTTGGGAGGTTGAGGTGGGAGGATTGCTTAAGCCCAGGAGGCAAAGATTGCAGAGAGTCATGACCGTGACACTGCACCTCAGCCTTGGCAACAGAGCCAGACCCTGTCTCAAAATAGAAAAAAGAAAAGAAACTCCCATCATCCAAATGCAATGTGTGGACCTTCTTTGGCCCTTGATTCAAACAAATTATATGTAAAGATATATGTGAACTAATTGAATCAATGTGGATACTGACCAGCCGTTGGATGATTTTAAGGAACTGTTAAAAAAATGTTAAGGGCTATACTAGAATTGTGTTTACACTCAAAAAAAAAAAAAAAAAGAATCCTTATCTCATACCATCCTAAAGTATAATGTTTAGGAACTGCTTTACAATAGCTAGTAGGGGGTAGATCCTAAGGAGAGAATAAGAGGTAAAAAAAAAAAAAAGGCGGCCTATGTATATTGTGGGTGATGGTATGTGAGGGTTCATTATGTTATTCTCTCTTCTTTTATATATGTTTAAAATGTCCATTGAAGGAAGTTATGCATAAATGAATAAGTAACTGCTGAAGGAAAATTTTTCTAACATAGAGGTGGGCCTCTGAAATACGATCTGATGTGTTGACTGCAAATTTAAGGAATCAGGAAAACAGATGAATGTAATTGATGCTTGCCACACCAAAGATGAATATGGTATAGCCTATGCACACACAAGACAAAAAGTCACCAATCCTGGTAAGTAGCTTTTTAATTCAAATTAAGGCAAAAACAGGAAAGATGGTGGAAAAATCATGCTGTATTTTTAAATGTAGTTTCCTCTACACAGCATGAGAAGGGATAATGAGAGATATTTATAACTTTAATTCAACACTACTTTTTAATAAGTAAATACTCTAAACTTGTACAATGAATGTTTATTACTTTTGTCTTTTATTTTATATTAAATTTACATATTTCCATAGGTTATTGGGGAACAGGTGGTGTTTGGTTACATGGGTAAATTGTTTGGTGATGATTTGTAAGGTTTTGGTGCACCCATCACCCAAGCAGTATACACTGCACCCAATTTGTGGTGTTTTATCCCTCATTTCCTCCTCACCCTTTCCCTATGAGTCCCCAAAGTTCAACATGTCTTTATTATGCCTTTGCATCCTCATAGCTTAGCTCTCACATGTGAGTGAGAACATACAATGTTTGGTTTTCCATTCCTGAGTTAGTTTACTTAGAATAATAGTCTCTGGTCTCATCCAGGTCACTGCAAATGTCATTAATTCATTCAACTATCATTTGATCCAGCAATCCTACTACTGAGTATCTTCCCAGAGGAAAAGAAGTCACTATGTGAAAAAAAATATACCTGCATGTTTATAGCAGCACAATTTGCAATTGCAAAAACATAGAACCAACACAAATGCCCATCAGTCAAGGAGTGGAGAAAGAAACTGTGGCATATATGTACCATGGAATACTACTTTTGTCTTTTAAAAGTTAATGTTTCAAGAGCAAATGGCATCCACCTTTCAGTATGATCTTTCTTTAACTTCCACTCTGCTATCTTTTGCACCTGATCCCTTCTTTCAGTTCTTACAAAAGCCCTTTAGCTAGGGTACCTACCTTCTGGGCTTTCCCCTTCACTTGGTCCTGAATATTATAACCACAGTTATCGTTTGATGTCATTTCCATCCTGTTTTTTCCCATTGCCTGCAGAAGAACAGTCCAAAGACCCCAGGCTGGTTTTGATGTTCCTCCATTATCTTGCTCCAGCCAACCTCTTCAAGCTTCTATCAACTATTTACCTTCTCAAGTCCTCTCTGCAAACCATACTGATTTACCCCAGTCCTTTGAATGATGTGATACATGTCTTTTCCCTTCTTTAAGAATACTTCTGTGAAATATTTATGTTAGCATGAATTCATGCTTCCATTCAGGAACACTAATAGTCCTCCACATTTGTGACCTTTCAATCGGCCTGTGACTTACTTTGTGATGTCTTTTTTTGTTATTATTTTCCTCATATCTGATGCAAAACCAAGCCTCTAGCAGTTCATGCTTTGTTTCTTCATTGCATTATAAACCTCTTCAAAGCAAAGATGGTCTTAAACTTTGTGTTGCCCAAATATATAGTGGAATGACTTGCAGAGAATAGGGATTCAAATATTAGCTAATTGATAATTGCCACTCTAATACGAGACTGAATGGCAACTTAAAATTAACCAAGATAATTTGTGAATAATTTGAAATGGTCTTCATAGATTCTAGGACTGAAAAGGCAGAGTAAAACTTGGCCACTTAATGACATAAATTTCTTTGCTCTTAGGTTCTTTGTATATTAAATAAAGGTAAATAATGTGATTTGTCTGGGGAATATTGAACTCAAATGCTTTGATACACACGGCAATAATATAAAGTAATCAAAGCATGGCATGGACCTAGTTTAATGTGGGGTCTTGATAAATACCAGTACATTTATAAGGATGTGTGTACTGGGGGAGGAAAGTCCAAATAGAAGTGCCTTAGTCTGCTTGGGCTACCGTAACGAAATACCACAGGCAGCATGGCTTAAACCGCAGAAATTTATTTTCTCACAGTTCTGGATGCTGGAATATTCGAGATCAAGGTCCAGCAGTGTTTGATTTCTGGTGAGGGTGTTCTTCCTGGCTTGGAGATGGCTACCGTCTCACTGTGTCCTCACATGGTGGGAAGAGAGAGCTCTACTATCTCTTCCTCATTTTATAAGGACACTAGCTGTACTGGAGTAGGACCCACTTTATTTAACCCTTATCACCTCCTCACAAGTCCTATGTCCAGACACAGCCACTTGAGGGTTAGGGCTTCAACATATGTATTTTGGAGGAACACAAATGTTCAAGCCACAACAAAGGGTAAGGAAATAGTGGGGTAGCACTATTTCACAACTGTTGGCCTGAGAGTAAACCTCTAAGTGCAGCACATTATGAAGTACATTGTATCTTTCACTTATGTCGCCTCTATTCTATTGGATATATAGGCTGTTTATTCACATACCGAATTCCTGCATGGAACTGAGTCATAAAGAATAATAAAGATTATGAAGACTACATTGAACAGGCTGGGTGCGGTGATTCATGCCTGTAATTCCAGCTCTTTGGGAGGCAGAGGTCAGGAGTTAAAGCCCAGCTTGGCCAACATGGTGAAACCCCATCTTTACTAAAAATACAAAAAATTAGCTGACCATGGTGGCAGGTGCCTGTAATCCCAGCTACTCGGGAGGCTGAGGCAGGAGAATTGCTCGAACCCAGGAGGCAGAGGTTGCAGTGATCTGAGATTACCCCATTACATTCCAGCCTGGGCAGCAAAGTGAGACTCCATCTCAAAAAAACAAAAACAAAAAAATAAATAAATAAAAGAAAGAAAAAAGAAAAAAAGTTTCAAGACTATATTGAAGAGGAAGAATATGAACCTGTTGACTATAAGAAGGGAAACAAATTTATATAACTATAGACATTTCACATAAAATTTCATGTATATTTACTTATATACTTATGATAGTTTTTTAGAAAGTCAGTCTCCTATCAAAATGTTAAGTATAATTACTCTTTCCAGAAAAAATAGGATCTAGTTTTTTAATAGTATTCACCCATTGTAAGAGTCTGTCTTACTCACATGATGACCAAATATCACTTTAGTTGACAAGAATAATTCAATGATTCTGTAAGTACTTTTCTGTGCTAAACTTTCTGACAACTATTATGGAGGAATTAAAACAGGCTGAATGCATGATTCATGCACTGAAGAAGATTAACATTTTAAATGAGTTTAATCTTCTATTTCACAAATAGCTTAACACAGCAATCTTTAAATACTCTAAGAATCAATAAAATCACTTGCAATTGGTTATTTGTAAAATGTTGCCCACAGACCACCCTCAGCAAGTGATCAGAAGAAGATTATCCAGTTTGTGAAATGACTAAGGTTATGTCATCTACAGTCAACATGGCAGCAGAGACAGATATAAAATGGCATAAGTCATCCAGTGTTTAAACAGATTGTCCAAATTGTGTGTGGGGAGGGGTGTGGATCAGCGGAAATGCTAGGATAGCTCATTTAAGATATGGCTTTGCCTGGTCCATTTTCAAAATTCTGCTATCTCTTTTGTAAAACCGTCAATATCAGATTGTTTACAGGTGAGGTGGTCCAGCAGGTGCTGCACGGGAAATGTCCAGTGCTAGGCAAATGCAAAATGGCCAATGCTGGGTCCTTGCTGAAGGTGTCAGGCCAACGGTAGCCCCTTGGTGAAGTGCCTCTGCTTTAGCCTACATTCAAATGATCTGGTTTCAAATGGGGACTTTGAAAATATCAGACATTCTTTCCCAGTCTCAAATATGCTGGTTGCGGTAAACCATCCAGAAATAAAAAACACTGTCCAGATGGATTCTAGCATCACTTTGTCAGTGGATTCCTCCAGAGGAGGCTTCAATATTACTACACAGAGTGGCCAGTTATAGATCAGTCCACAGAGTGCTTCCATGTCGTTTTTATCATGACACGAATTCCCTTCTTAGTCATGTCACCAATGGATTAACCAGCCACGGTCTCCTTTAACACTCTAAAATTTGGTTATATTACTACATCCATATTTGCACAGATTTTCCTTGCCCCCTGAGGCCAATATTTTGACTTCTCAGATAACCACCCAGTGGGACCCTATTAGTTAATTAATGGTGAATATTACTAATGTGTGCCTAGAGTATATCTTCATTTTTTCCTATATAAAACAGTAATTCAAGTATATGCCTAATGACGCAGACATGTTGGGCACCACTTTTGTTCTCCTAGGTAAAGACAGTCTCTCAGAGGTTATGTATTTTTTCCAAATGAGTTCTGTTATAATAAGGAACCAATCCTAGGGACCTTAGCATGTTTTCACAGATTATTGTCTATGTGTGGCAACTACTTAAGTGATGCCATTTCAAGGATAATAAAAATTACCACTGATTGATTTTCTTCAAATCTAAGGCACATATCAATTGTAGTAAGCCTAATTATTTTATATACCATGAAGAAAGAAAACCTCTGACACTTGAACTGTATAAACATAACATAGAATTCTTACTAAGTACTCATTGAAAGAGAGTTTTTAGACATATTCAGACCTGGATTTTATCTTTATACATTTAGTTTGTTTGTTTCTTTTTGAGACGAAGTCTCACTGTGTCTGTCAGACTGGAATGCAGTGGCGGCATCTCAGCTCACTGCAACCTCCGCCTCCCAGGTTCAAGTGATTCTCCTGTCTCAGCCTCCTGAGCAGCTGGTATTACAGGCGCCACCACCACACCCGGCTCATTTGTGTATTTTTAGTAGAGACGGGGTTTCGCCTTGTTGGTATGGCTGGTCTTAAACTCCTGATCTCAGGTGATCCACCCGCTTTGGCCTCCCAAAGCGCTGGGATTACAGGAGTGAGCCACCGCGCCTGGCCACCTTTATCATTCTTATACGTACATAACAAAAAAACAGAAGTGAAATTAACTGATTAAGATATCCTTAAAACTTCTTTGCACATAGAATTCGAATCTTCCAAGTCACTTCAACTCAGAATTGTTGGTGTCCATGTGTTTTCAATTAGTAATGTCCTCTTGGGACACAGCATGTTTTGAAAAGAGGACTCCACCACAGCCACTGACTCTCATTCTGCAAGTTCTTAGGGTGGCACTTTCTTGACCTTACCAGAAGAGGCCAATAAAAGGTTCCTACAACAAATATGAATGTTCCATCCATAAATGAACCTAAAAGAGTTTGTTGACTGAAACACAGAAGGGTTGTTGTTTTCCAGCCAGGCTGCCAGTACTTACATCCAACTTTGCAAACATGTAGACGGTGACTAGTACTTCTGGCCTCTCTCTGGCTGTTCACAACTGTGAAAGGCCTTCCATTGTAAGGTACATCCTGACCTCAGAAATCAGAAAATGTGAAAAATGATGCTGTGCTTCTGGAATCAATAAAATATGGCATTAACTACTGTGTGCTGGACACTTTCAACTTTCACATAGTATCAGATGTTTAAAACAATCTTGCAGTGTGCTTGGCATTATCTTCCTAAGGATCCCAGAGATTAAGTAATTTTTCCTTGGGTTAGGTAGGATGAAGAGGATTCAGAATGCAAGTCCAGCTGTGAAAGTAAAATTCCTTATGAAACATTCTAAGAAGGTCCCCATTAGACCTAACAGTGACAGTTTCATAAACTCCTATTATGGATGATAAATCCTTTCATTCCACCAAAGCAAAGATTTACTACCACTTTGGGTAACATATTAATACCTTGGTGTGATATTAGGTAAATATGTGTTTGAAGAAGTATTTAATTATTAAACCTACTTTTAAGTTGGATGATGATAATATCCAATCTTATAGAACAATCTAGTTTATGTCAATTGTCCTGGTATATTTCTTGTGTTGTAGAATTATCTTTTTGGAAATAATCACAAACTTATACAAACTTACAGAGAAGTTCTAATTACATTAGAAAGTAATTTACCAAGCTGATGACCATAATTTCCAAAAACATCAGTGTGTATTTCCTACAAATGAGGGAATTCTCTTGCATAACTCCAATATGACCATGAAATTAGGAAATTAATATTGATATATTACTGCTTTCTAATCCTCAGATCTCATTCAGGTTTTCCCAAGTATCCCCAAAACATCCTTTATTGAAAGCAATTCAGTTCAGAACTATGTGCTGCATTATCGTATCTCTTTTGTTTCATTATTCTGAGATAGTTCCTTAGTCTTTCCTTTTGTCACCTTGACATGTGTAAATAGTGTAGGCCAGTTATTTTGTAGAATGTCTCTCAATCTTAGTTTGATGTTTCCTCAAGATTAGATTCAGGATGTGCATCTTTTGATGAACTATCAACAAGGTGGTGGTGTGTTCTTACTGCATCCTATCAGATGGTACATGATTTAGACTTGTCCCATTACTAATGGTATCCACATTAATCACTTAATTATGGCTGTATATGCCAGAATTTTGTATTGAAAAGTTACTTTATTTTGCTTTGTAATGAATAAGTATTTTGTGAGGAGTTATTGCGAGACTGTAAATATTCTGTTCTTAACCAAACTTTTAATTATTTTTCACCACTACAAAAGCATTTCTTTCATATAAATCCCAGTTTTTTTCATCAGAACCACTGGCAAAATCAATAATAGGATTCTGTCTAAGTTGGCAACCCAGGAGGCGGAGGTTGCAGTGAGCCAAGGTCATGCCACTGTACTTCAGCCTGGGCAACAGAGCAAGATTCCGTCACTCCTTCTCAAAAACAAAACAAACAAACAAACAAAACAACAAAAAATAAAGTGGCAATACCAGCTACCTGGTTAAGTTCACCTTTCCTGATTGGCCTTGCCCTCTACACATCTTCCATCAATTTTTCTTAAATAAGTGCTTTTTAAGTGAGCATTAGGTAATCTGTTTAGATCTTCCTTTTCGTTACACCATAAGTTTTTCTCTTATTATAAAAATGAATAATATACACTTTAGGGAATCTTGACAGTACAGAAACATTATGAAGAAGAAAAAAATCACCCGTTGATTCCACATTACCATCCGCAAGATACCAGTGTTAACATTTGTTTGTATTCTGTTCCATTAATTTTTTCTATACCTTTTTTCACTGGACTCAAATTTTGCATTTTGCTTTTTGCACTTAACTTTGCAATGTGGCATCTTTTTGTGATTTTACAAAACAGTCCATATGCATAAAAAATTCTTTTAAAATTTTATTGTAAATTGACAATTTATAGTTGTATATATTTATGAGGTACAAAGTGATGTTATAATTTATGAATACAATGTTGACTAATTCAATCGAGCTAAATAACATATCCTTCACCTCAAATATAAATTATTTTTTGTGGTGAGAACACTTGAAATTTACTCTCAGCAATTTTGAAATGTACAATATACTATTATTAAGTATATTCACTACACTGTTCAACCTATTCCACTTGTCTAATTGAGATTTTGTACCCTTTGACAATCATCTCCCCATTTTCCTTATTCCCTAGACTCTGTAACCACCATTCTACTCTCTGCTTCTGTGAATTTTTGATTCCACATGTAAGTGAGAACATGAGGTATTTGTCTTTCTGTGCCAGCTTATTTCACTTAGCACAACATAAACATAATTCTTAGTGACTATATGAAATTTTGCCACATGCTATACCATCACTTAACCTTTTCAGCTTTTCTCTATTATAAATCAACTGTAATAAATATCTTCACATCTTTTATTTTTTGCAATTTAGATTATTTCTTAGGATCATTTTCTAGAAGTTGGGTGGAGATGATGTGCTTTTTATTATTTATTATTATTATTTGAGATGGAGTCTCACTCTGTTGCCCAGGGTGGAGCGCAGTGTCATGATCTTGGCTCACTGCAACCTCTGCCTCTCAAGTTCAGGTGATTCTCCTCAGTCTCCTGAGTAGCTGGGATTAGAGGTGCCTGTCACCATGCCCAGCTAATTTTTGTATTTTTAGTAGAGGTGGGTTTTTGCCATGTTGACCAGGCTGGTCTTGAACTGCTGACCTCAGGTGATACATCCACCTCAGCCTCCCAAAGTGCTGGGATTACAGGCGTGAGCCACCGCACCCAGCCAGCATGTACAATTTTAAGGTTTTTGATATATATGTCAAATTGATTTTCATAAAGCTTTTACTGCTTTATTTGTCCAATAGCATTGACTGTCAGGTGATATTTTATCATATTCTTGCTTAGCAGTAATTTTAAGGACACTTACTAACATAATGTTACTCTCTTGCCTACGTAATCAATTCCTTAAACTACTTTTTATTATATGGAAACACTAATATGCAAGTAAGATAATATACAGAATGAGAAATACTTAAGTTTTACTTGTGAAAATACTGACATTATTATTATTTTTGAGACAGAGTCTCCCATGGTTGCCTGGGCTGGAGTACAGTGGCATGATCCCAGCTCACTGCAACCTCCATCTTCCAGGTTCAAGTGATTCTCCTGCCCCAGCCTCCCGAGTAGCTGGGATTACAGGCACCGGCTACCACACCCAGGTAATTTTTTTTTTTCTAAGTAGAGACGGAGTTCCCATTACATTGGGCAGGCTGGTTTTGAACGCCTGACTTCGTGATCCACCCACCTTGGCCTCCCAAAATGCTGGGATTATAGGTGTGAGCCATGGCACCTGGCCAGTACTGGCGTTATTAATACAGATCACTATACTTTTACTACTGCCAGTATGTTAAAAATGTAAAACCATCTAAAGGAAAGAATGTATATATTTTAGTATATATGTAATAATCAAGATTATGAAATAACTCTTACTCGTATTAACAGTGGAGAAGAATTTTTTGTTATTGTACTCTGGTTTTACACTGGATATTTAAATAATTCTGTTTAAGGTCAAAGACTTGACAAAACAAAAATTAACCAGCATAAAAAAAACACACTGGTGAATATTTTATTAATGAGTAACCATTGTGGTTTGGGAGGGTTTAATGTAAATTTGAATTCTGAGGATACATTCCCCTCCTGTTTCTCTCACCTGCCTGCCCTCTGCTGGATTCCCAAAGCTTACTGAGTTGTTAAGCGATCTTGCTAAATGTTCTTAATCAAATTGCAATTGTAGAATAAGCTAAGGGAATTGTACACTAAAACATTAGTATTCTTTGTTTAAAAGTGCTACTGAAGTAAATGATCATACATTTTACTTTTTAAGTACTGATAGAGACTTTCCATTTCAGTCTCACAATTTATGAAAATATTAACATTAACAGCCTTTCCATTTCATACAGAAAGGTAATGTAAATAATGTCACAACCTTTCAAAATTTTTCGGATTAGAGAAGCTGGGTGAAGTGGGAGTAGGGCAATGAGGAAATATCCAGTTTGGTAAATTTACAAATTAAAAAAAAACAGAGTAACTTAGTCTGTTTGATTAAAATTATAATCCCATGCTATCAAAATATAATTTTAAACAGTATATTCAGAGAATAATATACATGTACTTGATAATAATAATTACTATTTATATAGCACTCATTATTTGCCAAGTACCTTCCAAATACTTTACATATATCAACTCATTTAATCATCACAGCAACCTATGAGATAAGTATTATTACGTCTCCATTTCTCAGATGAGGAAATAAAACCATAGAGAGGTGAAGTGACTTCCAGCTTGCCAGCTGGTAAGGGATGCAGCTGACATCCAAATCCAGACTCTGTTTTCCTAACCACTGTGCTCTCCTGCTTCATCTCATGTTATTGTTCAGAAAATTATTTGAATTACAGACTTACTGTCATCCTGATCTTAGAAATAGCACATCAAAACTCAGAGATGTTAGATGAATTTCCTAAGGTTCGGGAATTACAAATGTTAATTGAATCTCCTGAAAAGTACACAGATCAAAGATCCATTTGTCTTTTTTAGAAGGCTGGTTTCCATAAAGGAAGATAATTTTATAATTCCTAAGGGTTCTAAATGTCCTTCCTTTAATTGAGTTTTGTGATAGAAATGAATTATTTGACGTCCTGGGGCATCTTCCGTGCTAATTTTAATAGCTGTAGTGACATAATTCTATCTTAAATTTTATTAACTGACATAAAAGAGATGGAGTTGTATGCATATTTTGTTGATAGACCCTCATGGAAGAGAGTGTTAATTGAAAACAGAAATCTTAAGCAGCCACTCAAATTTAAAAGGGAAAAAACAGCTGGCTTCTTGTTTCCAAAATTGCGTGGTGAATCCACAGAGTAGTTGGCAACCTCCACTGCTGTTATCACAACCCTACGTTTCTCCCACATTCTGGGGTGGGAAAATAAAATTAAATGATTCAAAACTCAAATAATTGTTTCTCCCTCAAGGATCTAAAATTTGAGGTGATAAAAATGCCATTTAAAAACAATAGCTTTAAAAAGTGGTTGGGTTTTAGAAGTCAGGCAAAAGCAACATGCAGTTAAAGTAATGGGGTATTGCGCAGCAGACATCTTAGGTCAGAAATCATAATGGGTGTTTGGGATGTGGGCATCAGATATGTTGGGTTGTAGGAATCACAGTTGAGATTAGATAACAAAAGTCTTGAGACATGGAAATGGAAGTTATGACTATGGGAATCAGGAACTTTGGGACACAGGAGTGAAAATGGCAGAGGGATAGTGTTGACAATTTTAAGGTTTATAGGAATTCAGTTGTGGAAATGCAGATTTATGGACAGTGGATAAGCTATGAAAACCAAGGGTCAAGAATGGAAGTTGCAAACAGGCTTGAAATAATGGAGTGTCTTATGTTGGATTATACCTCCCACTGAAAACTATTATAAAGATAGGACACGTGTGTGTGTGTGTATGACAATTCTATCACATATATTAAACGTACATAAAACTATGAGTAAATATGAGTTTAACAGTAACACGCACACATACACACTACAGATAAATATCTTTAACAACTAAAGGCAATAGAAAAGGGAGAATTTAAGTGGCCACAAACCTTTAAAGAAGGAAAGCACACAAGAGGTAAGATTCAAATTTATCTTAGATTCCCCATCTGCTCCTTCCTGTCACCACCCTAGAGCACTTTCCAAGTGGTAGCAAGGAGTAGCAGCTAAATAAAAAGCAGCAGTCTCAATAGGCTAGGAGCAAAGGCTGGAGTTTGGGAACAAGAGCAACTGAGAATTGAGGGACAAAATTCTAGAAAGAAAAGACACCACAGAGATGTGAGCCCCCAAATTTGCGTCAGTTCCTAATATATACATGCACATGAAGAGACTCCAAGAAATCCAGCAGAACAACAGCACCTAAAGAGCTCAACAAAGATTTCAGCAGCTACACAGGGCTGGGGAGACAGCGACTGGAGTTCAAGCCCCACAAGGTGGAAGGATCTTGGTAAACATTCCAGGCTTTTTTTTTTTTTTTTTTTTTTGATACATTCTTGCTCTGTTGCCTACCCTCGAGTGCAGTGGTCAGTTGTGCAATCACGGCTCACTGCATCTTCTAACTTCTGGGCCCAAGTGATCTTCCCACCTCAGCCTCCCGAGTAGCTGGGACTATGGACACATACTACTATACCCAGATAATTTTTTGTACTTTTTGTAGAGATGGGCTTTCACCACGTTGCCAGGCTGGTCTCAAACTCCTGAAGTCAAGCAATCCACCCTCTCTGGCCTTCCAATGTGCTGGGATTACAGGCATGAGCCTCCACACCCAGCCACATTCTAGGCTTTTAGTTGTAAGACCTAGTAAGGACCATGGCCAAGGAGTAAGGTCAAAACTAAAGTTAACCAGAATTTAAAAGACTCAATGATCCACCAGTATTCCTATCTGCCTACTACAACAAGAAAACTTAGCCCTCTTTGGAGAAACCTGTTATCAACTAGAGCCTCTACAAATTATCTTCTATATCATTTGAATTCAACAAGAAATCATGAGATTTTTTTTCTATTAAAAAAAAAAGGGAGCCACACACCAAAAACCTAGGAGGACTCGATGATTCAGATATTGGAGTTATCAGATAAATAAGGGCTTTAAATAATATAGCTAAAATGTTTAAGAAAATAAAGAATTTCATCAAAGTCTTGGAATCTATTTTTCAAATGGGAGAGGAGGAAGCAGGAAAATTTCAATTTTCTAAATGAAAATTCTAGAACTGAAAATATCATAACTAAAACTAAGAATTTAATAGAGGAGATGTATAGCAGCTCAGACACAGCAGAACAGAGTTTCTATGGAATGGCCAGCAGGCAAATAGAAAAAATACAAAAGAGAAATAAGGAATATAGCAAAATGTTCTAGCATACATGTAACTGGAGTTCCAGAATGGAAAGATGAGAGAGAGAGAGAGAGAGAAAGAGAGAGAGAGAGAGATAGAGAGAAAGAGAGAGAGAAAGAGAGAGAGAGAGAGAGAGAAGGGGACAGATGCAATATTTAAAGAAATACTGACCAAGATTTTTCAAAACCTGATGAAAAAGATCAGATTCACACTTAAAGAGCTTTATGAATCCCAAGCAGTATAAATACAGCACACTCACACACATACAAACTTTGTGACATCAAACTCAAAGTGCTGACAACAAAAAAGAAAAAAAGAGAAAAATTTTCAAGTAGCTGAGGATGGGAGAAGGCAGGAGTAACAATTAGACTGATGGCTGATTTCTCAACAGAAACAATGACAACCAGAAGACAATGAAAAGACATCTTTAAGATACCGAAAGATTAAAAAAAAAAAAAAGCCAATGTGAAATTTTACACCCAGCAAAATTATCCTTTAAGAAATGAAGGTGAAATAAGATGATTTTATGTTAACAAAAGCTGAGGGACTTTGTTGTTAGCAGACCTGAATATAAGAAGTGCTTAAAGGAGTTTCCCCATTAAATACTAAAGCACAGTACTCCCAAATGGAACTGTTGAACTTGAAGAAAAAACAAACAGCATCAGAAAGCAGTGACTTTGACTCACTTCTGCTCCAATAAATTCTCATTGCAATGGAATCATTTCGTGTAAAATATAAGTTCATATTAAATGGAATGCAGACAAGGAATAAGAGGTAAAGCTTGAATTTTACAATTTAAGAGCATGTAGACATGATCAGTTTAATTTTAACCAAAATGAAGCTAAAAACATTGTTAAGCAGCAATGGAAGTTGGGTCCCAAGAGTCAGGGGTCAAGGGCAGCAGTTGGCATGTGGGAGTCAATGGTTATGGCTTGCCCGTGTCCATGGTAAGTGGCTGTTAGGAGACAAAAAATCTGTGGAGATGCAGGAGTCGGGAGCCATGGGCGATAGTTGTATTTTGAGGGTCAGGAGTCAAGAGAGCCTTGGGAACACTTATGAGTCAGGGTCCACTGCTGACAGGTGGGTCGTGGTAGTTGTGTCAAAAGGCAGAGGTTGGAGGTGATGACCCACCAACATGCAGCAGTTGAAACTTGAGCGCAATGACGGGGTTCAGATTCCCGGAGGACACGCCCCTATCGGCCCCCGTCGCCCCGCCCCGCCCTTCCAGCGCTTCCAACGCCCTTCCAGGGCGACTAAGGCTACGAGTAGCGAGCGAGCGAGCGCGAGCGGACCAGCGGCGCAGGGACCCCGCGGGCGGCTGGGGCTTCCGCGACGCCCGCCCCCGCTCCCTCTCCTAGGGCGCTCCTAGGGCGCTCGGTGCAGACTGGCCGGCCGGCGCCGCCTCCCGGGAAGATGGCGCTGCACTTCCAGGTCAGTGCGCTCTGCGCGGCGGGCCCGCGCTCCGTCGCCCTGGGAACCCGGCAGGACGCGGGGGTCTGGAGACCGAGGGCCGAGGACAGCGGCGGAGGCCGTAGGGTCGCGGGCCGGTGTCCCCGGACTCCCAGCCCCTACCTCCGCCCCTAGCCGGGGACCGGGACACTGGTCTGGGTTGCACACCCCAGGTTTGGGCCGGAGTGTGCGGGGGCTGCCGAGCCTGGGTTGGAGGCGGCGGGTGGAGGGGACGGGAGACAGGCCGAGGGCTCGCCACCGGGAAGGTGCGGACCGCGGCTTTAGTGGCTCCCGGGCAGGTGAGTGTACCAGCCTTGCCGGCTTTGGCGCGCCTCGCGCGGCCGCCGAGCGGAGGAGCAGCCTTCCCGCTTTCCCGCCTTCCCGCCGCGTCGCCGGCGCGGATCTGTAGTCAGCCTCCCTCCACACAGTTGAGCCTGAGCCCGAGCTGGGGCTTGGGGTTCCCCGAAGGAGCGGCCGCGACAGTTGGACTTTAATTGGCCGGAGGAGACAGGGGCTGCGTCTGTGGGGAGTTGCGAAGGAGGGCTCCGCGGCCACCTCTTTGGAGGAGGAAACCCGGGCCGGGTGCGGGCGCGAGGATCGCAGAGGCTACGAGGATGGGACGCGTGCTTATATATATATCCTCGGGCTGCTCTGACAACCCCTTTCAGTTCTTCAGCGAACATTGTCTTCCCACTGTGTCTCAAGCACCGTGCAAAGTTCTAGGGATAAATGATGACATCTTACTATCCTCACCCTCATAGAGGTCACAGAGAATTACGGTACAAGTGACAAATGTATGGTAGAAATAGTCACAGAGTATCATGGGAGCACAGAAAAGCGGGCAGCCAGCCAAGTGTGTATGTTGGGAAGGAGTGAAGCAGAGATGCTATGCTCTCAGCTAAGAGATGCTTTAAGTTTCTTTGAGCCTCCATTCTTCCATTAATTATTGAGCACCTACTATGTTAGGCGCTGAAGATACAACAGCTCTGAACAAAACTCTGTGGTTTCTACTCTCAGGGAAGTTGCAGTCTTCTGGTCCTTAAAAGAGTCGTAGGTGTTTGCCAGGTGAAGAGGAACGGAAGGGTATGGAGATAGAGGGACAGTGTGAGCCAAGGCAAATAATTGTGGAAGAATATGGTGTACTGCAGAAAGTTCAGTCTGGTTGGAACAAAGGGATGGGACCATGGGAGGCAGTGGGTGGCAGATGACCTGGGAGAGAGAAGGCAATTTCATAATATGGTGACAGTGTTTCTAAGAATCTCATTCCACTTGTAGACTTCTTTGAACCCCCTGTGATCACACTGACTCATAACTTGCTGATTTATTGATTCTTCCAAAGGGTCTTTTTTCAAAACCAGTTACTGTTTAGTAATCGACAGTTCCAGAATGTTATGTAGTAGGCCCCACACATTACCTTTTGACTTCGTGTCATTTCTGAGGGTCCTCAGGTCAAAATAATGTATTACCACTTTAGTAAATATGCCCTCTGGGAAATTTTCACAGGAAGAATCTCACAAGGAGGATTTATAGATTGTAAATAGGTAATCAGATGTTCACAGAGCCTGTGTAAATCTTGAGAGTATATTAAAAGGTATGGTGAAACTCTGGAATTTTTTCATACCTGGAAAGATGATGTATAGTAAATCAAGCCCTGGAAGACTTCTTCATATTTAGGCACAGTGTCGGAAAAATTAGCTGCAGATGTCAAAACTACCCATATTGGGTTTCCAGGGATGTACTACGTAGTACATTCCTATAGACAGCTTAAAAGTGGATTTGGACAAATAAAAGATCAGACAGTTTTGTTGACCAAAAAAAAAAAATTTCTCTATTTGAATTCTTTTTAGCGTATAGGATCATATCGTTAATCAGTTAACTCAAGGAACATTTGTTAATAGTGATAACCTAGCATTTTGCATTTTGAGTTTTCGCATGCTCATTATAGAGTTGAGCCTTGCTGCTAACTTAAGAAGTGTGCATATATGAAGACACTGAATCTTAAAACAGTTGTGACTTGTCCAAGGTTACTCATAAGTTCCATGTTCCCCATTACCTCTAGCTTACTGTCATCTACCCAGAGGGGCAACTAAGGCAAAAATTATACCATCAAGATGATTAGTAGAGAAGCATGTTTGTGTAGGGTGAGGTGAGGGTACTGGCCAACATCTTTTTCACATCATGACATACATAGAAAATGGTAATTGTGTGTTTCATTAACATAAACTACTCATTGCCAGAAGGCATCAGTGTGCACTTACCCCAATGTCTCAAGCCCTGCCCCTGCTGCGTGGAGAGTAGAGGGATCAATATCTCAGGCATACCTGTGAACCATTCAAAGCAGTTGCATTCTGGCTGGGAAGCTGTGAATTAGGATACCCTGTCCCAAAGGAATTAATGGGTCTGGATTAACTGACAGGAGGCAATCCAGATACAGGGAGAGAGTGAGGAGAGAGAGAGAACTGAGAAGTAAGGTAGGCACTTTAAATAGAACAGAGGTAGCTTGATGAGAATCAAGAGAATGTTAGGAAAAATTTAGGGGACTCAGTTGATCCAACTTTTCTGCTCAGGACTGTTTCAGAGGCAGGAAATATAGCCATACTTCTTAATTCCTAGTCAAGCTACCTGATTTGATCTAGATGTGATTGAGAACTATTATTTTTAAATGCAGTGATAGCATGAAAAAATGTATATGGAAATGACCAGTCTGGCAGCATGGACTTGAAGGGGAGAAACTATAGAAGATCAGTATGGTCTTTTATACTCATCAGTGACTGGAGAGATTATTTATAATTTATTGTGGATCATCTGTATGGCAGGCACTGGATTAGGCTTTGCCTATCTTTTCTATCTTAATTCTCTTGATTATTTTGGAAGTTAGATACACTGCAGTTTTAACAGCGAGGCTTAGAAAGATTAAATTATTTGCCTGAGGTCACTTAATAAGTGAGTGGCAGATTCCAAAGCTTGTGCCCACTTTATTGGACCAGTGGTTTTCAAATCGAACCATGACATTTCTAAGACCCCTGACATTTCTAAGACCCCACTACCCTGCACTCTCATTCCCAGAGACGCCCCTTGAGAAATCCCTGGCCCTGGCAGCCACAGTTAGAAAATATTGCTTGATTGTTCTACTGTCTATGAATATCAGGCGGAGGTGTTAAGTTGAATCTTTATGGGAGAATAATTGTTAAGACTTTATGACAAATTAGGTATGTTCCTGGAGTTAGCCAGACTGAGGTTTGAGGGCAGGGTCCACAAGACTGCCCTTACTTTTCACACCAACTTCAAGTTGAGGGTTTCCCAAAACCACCCTCAGGTTTAGTAGATTATTGGAAGGACTCACAGAATTCACTGAAAGTTGTCATACTCAGTTGCAGTTTGTTACAGGGACAGAATACAGATTAAAATTGGTCAAAGGAAGCTGACACAGGGCATAATCTGTGCGGGTTTCAAAAATAAGCTTCTATTGGCCCCAGGACATGTGCTCCGTGCATCAATGTATGGCAGTATGCACTAATTATTGCAAACTGGGGAAGCTAACCCTGACAAGGGTTTTTACTGGGTCTTCAGTTCTTGGGCATGGTTGATTGATTGCCCACATGTTTGACGTCAGTCCTAGGTTGACTACTACTTTGTGACCCAAAGTCCCCACCCTAAAACACATAGTTGGTATTTCTGATGTGGCCAGCCCCCAACCTGCCACTATTGGGTATGGCCAGCCTCTCCCCTAAATAAAAACATCCTATCAGGTATAATAATGCATTACCTCCCAGAAACAAAGGCCAAATGTCTCATGGCAAATCAGTTACTATACAGGAGGTACAAAGGAGACTAAGGAGAGGGGAAGCAAAAGATAACATTGAGCTTATAAAGCTACACTCCTGTCTAGAACTCTGAAACTACTGAAAAGAAGGGACACTTAAAGTGGAAAGCATGTTCAATTCTGTTTGTGACATTTTTGGGTTATTTTTTACATCTTGCTAGATTTCCGAGAAATTTGTACACATATGCAAAGATGGTGGACAGACAGGGCTAAAAGTATGGAGTGCTAGGTGTGGTGGTGTGTGCTTATAGTACCAGCTCCTTGGGAGGCTGAGGTGTGGGGATCACTTGAGCTTAGGGGTTCTGGGCTGTATTGTAGTATGCTCTACCGATTAAGTGTTTCCGCTAAGTTCAACATCAACAATATTGACATCCATCAGTATGAGAATGGGGGACCACCAGGTTGCCTAAGGAACGATGAATTGTCCCAGATCAGACACAGAACTCATCAAAACTCTAGTGCTGATCTGTAGTGGGGCCGTGCCTGTGCAGAGCTACTGCTTTCCAGCGTGGGCAACATTAACAAGACCCTGTCTCTTGAAGTATGGACTAGGACATCATCTCCAGGTAGATGATGATGGAAATAAAGAGTGGCAAGTTGGGCAGGTTGGGAGGAGACAACATGTATTTGGGGTCTGTAGACTTGTATTTGACTCAGAATTTGATCATTTATTTGTAATCTTGAGCAACTTATATATATTTGATCTCAGCCTTAGTTTTTTAAATCTATAGAATATATGTGCTGAAAATATGTACTCCACAAGAGCCTATTTTTCAGGATTGGTTTGGAAAAAGGATGGAAATACTTTTGTAAACTATAAAGCACAATGGCAAGTATTATCTATTTCATTGTAAGAAGAAACAATTCCAAGAGATCCAAGTAGAAGCCTTCAGGGATACTCAGGAAAAGGTAGTAAGAGGAAGAAAAAAAGTTTGTGGAAAATGAGTAACTTCAAAATGAAGGCAGATTCTGTTTGTTATAATCAAGAAGCTTGCTTTCAGAAGGCAGGAAAGATACAGGAAAGTAATTGAAAAGATCTTTAAATTCAATTGAAGTGGATTTTTGTGGCTTATCTATATATGTTATATTATTAGGGAACATTTATTTCCTGAAACAAAAGCATTTATTCTCTTTTTTCAGCTTTACTGAAGTTCAATTGATAATAAAATGTGTATATTTAAACTGTGCAATTGGATGGGTTTTGACGTATGTATACATCTGTGAAATTGTCACCAAAATCAAGAAAATAAACATATCCATCCCCCCAGAAGTTTCTTCGTGCTCTCGTGCCCCTTTGTAATCTCTCTTTGCTGTCCGTTTCCCCCACTCTTCTGCTGTCTTCCTCCCAGTCAGGAAACCACTGATCTGTTTTGTTTCTTAGGAACCATATAATATATACTCTGTCTGGCTGCTTTTACTCAGCATTCACCTGTTGATAGTTACATGTGTGACTTTTTACTTGCTATATAAAAAGAAGTCATTATTTAGGGGCCAATTCTTTGTCAGTTGCAAAGGCCAGAAATAAGTCCAGAATAATTTGGAAGATCCTTATTTAGACCATAGTTAGGATTGCATCATTGATTCCTAGGACATGTAAATTGGATGCTGTTTGTGTGTGTGTGTGTGTGTATGTGTTTTTAAACAGGGTCTTGCTCTGTCACCCAGGCTGGAGTGTGCTTGTGGAATCTCAGCTCGGTGCAACCTCTGCCTCCTGGGCTCAAGAAATCCTCCCACCTCAGCCTCTCAAGTAGCTGAGACTTGTCAGGCATGTGCCACCACACCCGGCTAATTTTTTTTTTTTTTTGTATTTTTTGAAGAGATGGGGTTTCACCATGTTGGCCAGGCTTGTCTTGAACTCCTGAGCTCAAACAAGTCACCCACCTTGGCCTCCCAAAGTGCTGGGATTACAGGTGTAAGCCACCGTGTCTGGCCTGTCTGTTTATATTTAATAGTTACTCTGTGGGAGGTGAATGATGTCCAGTTCTCCTTATTTTACCTCTTAATTATTTATATGAGTTTCTAATGTTGTCATTAAGACTAGTAAAAGCTTTAATAACTGAAATCTGATTTGTCAACAAATTGAGAAGGGATTCATTTTTCTGAGATCATTCTCAAATTAATCATATTCTCAGATATCAATGTATAAAACTAAGATGAAAATTTATTAGTTTACTATGAAAAATAAAGTTTACTTAGAAAATCAAGTGCTAAACAGAAGATTGCTTGATTGGTTAGTAACCACCATATTGTGGGTTTAATTGCTTTATATGTCTAGATAATACCTTTCCACCAGGGTAAGGGTCTTTGTTTGTGTATCCCTTTCTCTCCAAAGGTTTCTAATATACCAGGTATCATATATGTTTGTTACCATTACAGTGAAAGAATAACTTGATTTTCCCTTTGAATCTTTTGCAAAAGAAAAGTCAAACCTTTACCTTTTTATCTTGTATGGCCTTTCGTTTGTTAATAATTTGAAATATCTTTGGGAAAAACTAGTGACTGGTAACATTGTTGATTTAAATACTATTTAAATATACCCCAAGTATGTTCTGTTTTGAGGTTCTTTATATCAGTATAGCAAAAGAGACAAATAATTTCCAGACTTTTCCATACTCTTTCCAAATAGATTTACTTAGGTACCATTGAATTGATTACTATTAATATTAGTTTTCTAGGGCTCACAACACTTTTTTTTGAATTGGGAGTCTTGTTATGTTTCCCAGGCTGGCCTGGAACTCCTGGGCTCAAGCGATTCTCCTGCCTCAGCCTACTGAGTAGCTGGGGTTACAGGCATGTGCCCCCATGCCTTAACGCAAATGTATTCTTATAGATCTGGAGGCCAGATGTCTAAAACATATACAGATTTGGTTCCTTTTGGAAGTCCGGAAGGAGAAATAGTATCATGCATTTCTCCAAGCTGCTTCTGATGGTTGTTGGCAATCCTCAGTGTTCCTTGGCTTCCAGAAACATCACTCTAGTCTCTGCCTACATCTTCATATGGTCTTCTCTGCTGTGTCTCTGCATCCCAAATCTTCTTCCTTTTTTTTATGAGAATACCAGTCAGTGGATCTAGGGCCCACTCTAAATCCAGCATGATCTCATACCAAGATTGGTATTTGAGTATTCAATATCAATTTTTGAATATTCAAATATAATATAATTTGAATAGTTCAAATTATTAACAAATGAAATTCAATCTTGGTCTCATGCCAAGATTCTTAATTAAGGATTTGTGAAGACTCTATTTCTGAATAAGGTCACATTTATAAGTACTGGGATTGGAACTTGGACATACATTTTAAGAGGATATAATTAAAACCATTACAATATTTTAGGTAATGTTAAAAACAACTGTGTGCCAGAAGTTACTTGGCACTAACTCTTAATCCTCCAAACCTGTGAGATAGGCACTGTTATTAGTCTCATTTTTGCTGCCTTTTGTTAAAGAGATCTGTTACTATATCTTGGCCTAATTCTTTTTGTCGTCAGAGTCCACTTCAAAGAATGTTAGGCCTAGATGAATACATGCCATCAGCACCAACTTATTAATTATACTGAGTATTATCAGTTCTAAAATTCAGTCCTCCAGGTTTACTAGATGAAGAAAAAGAGTTGGGATTAATCATGAGAGGAGAAAAGAGACCCTTTTTAATTTTTGTATGTATATGTATGTTTTTTCCTTGTAAATATTTTTCTTGTATATATTTTTAAGTTCTGAGATACATATGCAGAACATGCAGGTTTGTTACATATGTATACATGTGCCATGGTGGTTTGCTGCATCTGTAAACCCGTCACCTAGGTATTAAGCTCCTCATGCCTTAGCTATTTGTCCTGATGCTCTCCCTCCCCTCACCCCTGCAAGAGGCCCCCTGTGTGTGTTGTTCCCCTCCCTGTGTCCATGTGCCTTCATTGTTCAGCTTCAGCTTATGAGTAAGAACATGTGGTGTTTGGTTTTCTGTTCCTACATTAGTTTACTGAGGATAATGACTTCCAGCTCATCCATGTCCCTGCAAAGGGCATAATCTCATTTCTTTTTTATGGCTGCATAGTATTCCATGGTGTATATGCACTGCATTTTCTTTATCCAGTCTACTATCAATGGGCATTTGGGTTGGTTTCATGTCTTTGCTATTGTGAATAGTGCTGCAGTAAACATACATGTGCATGTATCTTTATAATAGAATGATTTATATTCCTTTGAGTATATACCCAGTAATGGGATTGCTAGGTCAAATGATATTTCTGGTTCTAGGTCCTTGAGGAATCACCACACTGTCTTCCACAATGGTTCAACTAATTTACATTCTCACCAACATTGTGAAAGTGTTTCTGTTTCTCCACAGCCTCATCAGCATATGTTGTTTCTTGACATTTTAATAATTTTCATTCTGACTGGAGTGAGACGGTATCTCATTGTGGTTTTGATTTGCATTTCTCTAATGATCAGTGATGTTGAACTCTTTTCATTTGTTAGCTTCATAAATGTCGACTTCTTTTGAGAAGTGTCTGTTCATGTCCTTTGCCCACTTTTTGATGGGGTTGTTTTTTTTCTTGTAAATTTGTTTAAGGTTCCGCGTAAATTCTGGAGAGTAGACCTTTGTTAGATGAGGAGAGTGCAAAAATTTTCTCCTGTTCTGTAGATTGCCTGTTCACTCTCATTATAGTTTCTTTTGCTGTTTAGAAGCTCTTTAGTTTAACTAGATCCCTTTTGTCAGTTTTGGATTTTGTTGCGATTGCTTTTGGCAATTTTGTCATAAAATCTTTGCCCATGCCTATGTCCTGAACGATATTGTCTAGATTTTCTTCTAGGGCTTTTATGGTTTTGGGTTTTACATGTAAGTCTTTAATCCATCTTGAGTTAGTTTTTGTGTAAGGTGTAAGGAAGGGTCCAGTTTCAGTTTTCTGCATATGGCAGCCAGTTTTACCACCACCATATGTTAAATAGGGAATTCTCTCGCCCTTGCTTGTTTCTGCCAGCTTTGTCAAAGATCAGATGGTTGTAGATGCTGTTTTAGTTACTGTAGCCTTGCAGTATAGTTTGAAGTCAGGTACCATGATGCCCCCAGCCTTGTTCTTTTTGTTTAGGATTGTCTTGGTTATACAGGCTCTTTTTTGGTTCTATATGAATTTTAAGGTAGTTTTTTCTAACTTTGTGAAGAATGTCAATGGTATTTTGATGGGAATAGCATTGAATCTGTAAATTACTTTGGGCAGTATGTCCATTTGCACAATATTTATTCTTCCTGTCCATGAAGATGGAATGTTTTTCTATGTGTCTGTGTCCTCTCATTTCCTTGAACAGTGGTTTGTACTTCTTCTTGAAGAAGTCCTTCACATCCCTTGTTAGCTATATTCCTTGGTATTTTATTCTCTTTTTGGCAATTATGAATGGCATGATTTGGCTCTCTGCTTTTCTATTGTTGTTTTACAGGTATGTTTGTGATTTTTGTACACTGATTTTGGATTGTGAGACTTTACTGAAATTGCTTCTCAGTTTAAGGAGTTTTTGGACTGAGATGATGGGGTTTTCTAGATTGTAGGGTCATGTTGTCTGCAGAGACAATTTGACTTTGTCTCTTGCTGTTTGAATACCCTTTATTTCTTTATCTTGCCTGATTGCCCTGGCTAGAACTTCCAATACTATGTTGAATAGGAGTGGTGAGAGAGGGCAGCCTTCTCTTGTGCCAGTTTTCAAAGGGAATGCTTCCAGCTTTTACCCATTCTGTAGGACATTGGCTATGGGTTTGTCATAAATAGCTCTTATTGTTTTGAGATATGTTCCATCAATATCTAGTTTACTGAGAGTTTTTAACATGAAGGGGTGTTGAATTTTATTGAACACCTCTTCTGCGTCATTCTATTGAGATAATCACGTGGTTTTTGTCATTGGCTCTGTTTATGTGATGGATTATGTTTATTGATTTGCATATGTTGAACCAGCTTTGCATCCCAGGGATGAAGCTGACTTGATTATGGTGAATAAGCCTTTTTTTTTTTTGAGATGGAGTTCCACTCTGTCACCCAGGCCCAGGCTGGAGTACAGTGCAGTGGTGCAATCTTGGCTCTCTGCAGCCTCCACCTCCTGGGTTCAAGGGATTCTCCTGCCTCAGATTCCTGGGTAGCTGGGACTATAGGCATGTGCCACCACACCTGGCTGATTTTTGTATTTTAGTAGAGATGGGGTTTTGGTTTTGCCATGTTGACCAGACTGGTCTTGAACTACTGACCTCAGGTGATCCACCCACCTCGGCCTCCCAAAGCACTGGGATTACAGGCATGAGCCACGGCACCCAGCCTGGATAAGCTTTTTGGTGTGCTGCTGGATTTGGTTTGACAGTATTTTACTGAAGATTTTCACATCAATGTTCATCAGGGATACTGGCCTGAAGTTTTCTTTTTTTGTTGTGTCTCAGCCAGGTTTTGGTATCAGGATGATGCTGGCCTCATAAGATGAGTTAGGGAAGAGTCCCTCCTTTTCAGTTGTTTGGAATAGTTTCAGAAGGAATGGTACCAGCTCCACTTTGTACCTCTAGTAGAATTTGGCTGTGAATCTGTCTGGTCCTGGGTTTTTTTTCAGTTGGTTATTTTTTTTACTGCACCAATTTTAGAACTCGTTATTGGTTTAATCATGGATTTCTTCCTGGTTTAATGTGGGGAGGGTGTATATGTCCAGGACTTTATCAGTTTCTTCCAGATTTTCTAGTATATTTGTGTAAAAGTGTTTATAGTGTTTTTTTGATGGTAGTTTGTATTTTGTGGGGTCGGTGGTGATATCCTTTTATTATTTTTATTGTGTCTGTTTGATTCTTCTCTCTCTTCTTTATTAGTCTAGCTAGCAGCCTATCAATTTTGTTAAGTTTTTATAAAGACCAGCTCCCGGATTCATTGATTTTTTTGAAGGATTTTTTGTGTCTCTGTCTCCTTCAGTTCCGCTCTGATCTTAGTGATTTCTCATTTTGTGCTACCTTTTGGATTTGTTTGCTCTTGCTTCTCTAGTTCTTTTAGTTGTGACGCTAGGGTGTTGATTTGAGATCTTTCTAGCTTTCTGATGTGGGCATTTAGTGCTATAAATTTCCCTCTTAACACTGCTATAACTGTGTACCAGAGATTCTGGTATGTTGGCTGTTCGTTCTTATTGGTTGCAAAGAATTTCTTGATTTCTGCCTTAATTTCATTATTTACCCAGGAGTCATTCAGGAGTAGGTTGTTTAATTTCTATGTAGTTGTGTGGTTTTGAGTAAGTTTCTTAATCTTGAGTTCTAATTTGATTATACTGTGGTCTGTAAGACTATTATGATTTCATTTCTTTTGTATTTGCTGAGGAATGCTTTTCTTTCAATTATGTGATCAATTTTAGAGTAAGTGCCATGTGGCACTAGAAGAATGTATATTCTGTTGTTTTAGGGTGGAGAGTTCTGTAGTTATCTATTGGATCCCCTTGATTCAGAGCTGAGTTCAAGTCCTGAATATCCTTGTTAATTTTCTGTCTTATTGATCCAATAATATTGACATGGGGTGTTAAAGTTTGCCACTATTACTGTGTGTACTGTGTGGGAGTCTAAGTCTCTTTGTAGATCTCTAAGAACTCATTTTATGAATCCGAGTGCCCCTGCATTGGGTACATATATATTTAGGATAGCCCTTCATGTTGAATTGTTCCCTTTACCATTATGTAATGCCTTTCATTGTCTTTTTTTATCTTTGTTTGTTTAAAGTCTGTTTTGTCAGAAACTAAGATTGCAAACCCTGCTTTTTTAAAAAAATTTCCATTTGCTTGGTAAATTTTCCTCCACCCTTTATTTTGAGCCTGTGTATGTCTTTGCACATGAGATAGGTCTCTTGAATATACACCGATGGGTCTTGACACCTTATCCAAATTTCCAGTCTGTGTCTTTTAACTGGGGCATTTAGCAGATTTACATTAAAGTTAATATTGTTATGTGTAAATTGGATCCTGTCATCATGATGCTAGCTGGTTATTTTGCATACTAGTTGATGTAGATTCTTCATTAGTGCCCTTGGTCTTTATATTTTGGTGTGTTTTTTCAGTGGCTGTTACTCTTTTTTCCTTTCATATTTGGTGCTTCCTTCAGGAACTCTTGTAAGGCAGGCTTGATAGGGACAAATTCCCTCAGCATTTGCTTGTCTGAAAAGGATTTTATTTCTCCTCGTTTATGAAGTTTAGTGTGGCCAGATATGAAATTCTGGGTTGAAAACTCTTTTCTTTAAGAATGTTGAATATTGGCCCCTACTGTCTTCTGGTTTGTAGGGTTTTGTAGAGAGATCTGCTGTTAGTCTGATGGACTTCCCTTTGTAGGTGACCTGGCCTTTCTTTCTGGCTGCCCTTTATATTTTTTCCTTCATTTTGACCTTGGAGGATCAGATCTAATGATTACGTATCTAGGGGTTGATCATCTTGTGGAGTATCTTACTGGGGTTCTCTGTATTTCCTGTATTTGAATGTGGCCTATCTTGCTAGGTTGGGGAAATTCTCCTGGATGATATCCTGAAGTGTGTTTTTCAGCTTGGTTCCATTCTCTCTGTCTCTTTCAGGTACTTCAGTCAGTCAAAGGTTTCTTCTTTTTACATAGTCCCATCGTTTTTTTGATTCCTTTTCATTCTTTTTTCTCTGCCTGCCTTATTTCAGCAAGATAGTCTTCGAGCTTTGATATTCTTTCTTCCGCTTGATTGATGTGGCTATTGATACTTGTATGCTTCACAAAGTTCTTGTGCTATGTTTTTCAGCTCCATCACGTCATTTATGTTCCTCTCTTAACTGGTTATTCTAGTTAGCAACTCCTGTAACCTTTTATCATGGTTCTTAGCTTCTTTGGATTGGAGTAGAACATGCTTCTTTACCTCAGCAAAGTTTGTTATTACCCGCCTTCTGAAGCCTACTTTTGTCCATCTCATTCTCCATCCTGTTCTGTGCCCTTCCTGGAGAGGTGTTGTGATCATTTGGAGGAAAAGAGGCACAAAGCCTTTTGGGTTTTCAGTGTACTTTCATTGATTCTTTCTCATCTTCATGAGTTTGTCTAGTTTCGATCTTTGAGGCTGCTGACCCTTGGATGAGGTTTTGGTGGGGACTCTTTTTGTTGATGCTGTTGTTGTTGCTTTCTGTGTTTGTTTTTCTTTCAATAGTCAGGTCTCTCTTCTGTGGGGTTGCTGTGGTTTGCTGGGAGTTTACTTCAGGCCCTGTTAATCTAGGTTGCTCCCGCACCTGGAGATGTCACCTGAGGAGGCTGGAGGACAGTAGAGATGAGTGCCTCTTCCTTTCTCTGCGGTTTTTGACATTGAGGGATACCCACTGCCTCCCTTGGCTGGGAATAGAGGTTCCCTTGCCCCATGTGGCTCTCAGGTGGGCCGATGTACCAACTTGCTCATCCCTTCTCTCTGTGGGTTACCCCCCAACTGCCTAGTCAGTCCTGTTGACAGAACCTGGATACCTTGGTTATAGGTGTAGGATTTGCATGCTGTTTTGGTTTTCCCAGAGGGAGCCTCCCATCGCTGCTGCTTCTAGTCCCCTATTTTTGTATTTCTTATGCTGAAGAAAACAAGATAATTTTTATGTATTCAGGAACCATAAGTATTGTATGCATTTTGCTGTTGTGAACAGTATGTAGTAGTAATCTGGGTTTTTTGGGCCAATCTGCGTGGGGGAAAAGTTTAAAATGTGGTTCATTTGAGGTTCAGTCTGTTTGAAATCTTACTTTGGGACTTCTGTGTTTACTCTAGCAGGAAATTTCCAAGTCTGTGATGCTGGACTCTTATGTAGATAGGGAAATGGAAAATGCTATAAAAGCTCTAAGAAGGAGAGAGGAAGAAGTAAAAAGAATAATGGGAGCTAGAGTAGATCTCATTTTGCTGTAACTTGTGTATTCCTTTTATGAGAAGGTATATGCATGTGAGGGAATGTCTGGGCTAGTGTAGCTATAAGGTTGCCACATAAAATTCAGGCTAGAAAAGACAACAAAAAGGCATTTTTAAAAGGAATATCCCATTATTTTCATATGCCTACCCTACATTGAAATCTATGCCAATATTTTTCCTTTCTCTCATTCAAGTTCAAAGTGAGATAATTTTTTTCAGAAGACATGTTTAACAAAAAATGTTTTAAGCTGGAGAGGAGTGCTGAATTCATTTTTAAATTCTTTTTTTAGATTGTTTCCATGTGTCGCATATCGTCAGATGAGATTAGATTTATATCATCAGATAGGATTATAAGCAGAATGCTTTAGTCTGTGCTTATGAAATAGGACCCTTTAACATAACTGGTTATTACATTGCTAGAAATACCATGAGATCAAGTCAGAGTTCTTGAAAATCCTGCAGAACGTGAGTTGGTTCAGAAGCCCCATATCAGCATAGAATAAAAGTAGTATATATATATATATATATATATGTTTTTGAGACAGGGTCTTGCTCTGTCACCCAGGCTGAATGAAGTACAGTGATGGGATCATGGCTCACTGCAGTCTCGACCTCCCAGGCTCAAGTGATCCTCCCACTTCAGCCCTCCAGTAGCTGGGACTACAGGTGCACCCTACTACACCCGCTACTTTTGTTGTATTTGTAGAGGGGGTTTTGCCATGTTACCTGTGGTGGTCTTGAACTACTGGGCTCAGGCGGTCCTTCTGCCTTGGCCTCCCAAAGTGCTGGAATTATAGGCATGAGCCACCATGTCTAACCTTAAATTCTTAAAATTTGAGAAAGAATATAAATTTGGTTATCTGCCACTTGTGTATGATCATTTCCCCCATCCATTGCCCTAACCTCATCTGGTATCTCCTTGCTGTGTTTATCAGCCACATTGACCTTTAATGCTTTGAAATGACTAAACTCCATTTTACTGAAGAGCGCTGGTAAGTGTTCTTTCTTTGCCTGGATGGCCTTCTAGTCTTTTTAAAATCTGATTGACCCTTGTAGGTCTCAGCATAAATATTGTTTCTTTAGGCAAACCTTTCCAAATCCTTGTTGTAGACAAGTTCTCCCCTTCTTGTACTCTTCCATTGCAGAACTATCAACTCGTAAGTAAATAATTTGGGGAGTAGGATATGTGCCTGTTCTGTTTCCAACTGTATTTCCTAGTAAGTAGTTGTATTTTAGTAAACACGTATCAAGTTAATGAATACACATGTGATATTTGTATCCCTTGTTTTTTGTGGTTAAATATTTACCTCATTTTTTTCATTCAAGTCAAATGTAAATTTTTTTTTCTTTTAAGAGTTTGGCCGAATTGGAAGTGTTATGTACTCATCTCTACATAGGGACTGATCTTACACAAAGAATAGAGGCTGAGAAAGCACTCTTGGAACTGATTGACAGCCCAGAATGTCTCAGCAAGTGTCAACTTTTATTAGAACAAGGAACAGTAAGTATTTGGTAACAGTGATTAACCATGGACGATCAGTAGATGTATGCCATTGTTAATGAACTCCTGTGTGTTAGCAATGGTAACTGAGCGATACTGCCACAGGTTTTTTTTGTTTTTGTGAAACTATAGTTTCACTGTCAAAGGGGTTAATCAGAAAAAGAATTGGAAAACCTGGAAAGCAAATTTAGGGAAGAGCCAGGGAATGAAATAGGAATGAATTGAGATAGTTTTTTGATTACTTTTGGTCTCTTTTTATGTCTCATATTAGTGGACAAAAACCACATTTTTAGGAAGTTGAATAACAACTTAAAAAATTCTAGATAGGGGAGGCAGATTGTAATTACCTCTGAAACATGAAAGGATGATTCAAAAGCATTCTGATTACCTCTTGCCTGCCTCCCATCTAGATATTCATAGTCTAGGCGTTTATATTCATTTAGTAAAATACTTAAATGCAAAACCAGGCATTGTACTGCCTGCTTGATTTATGTACATGAGTTAAAGTAGCTCTTTGTTTAGTTGGAGAGGCAGATGTATAAATAGCTATGAAATGATTGCGATAAGAGACTGTGTAGTCTAGAGCAGAGTTGGCAAACTTTTTCTGTGAAGGGCCAGATAGCAAATATTGTAGATTTTGTGGGCCAGGAGACAAAATGGAAGATATTTTTAAAGAACATCTATAGTAAGAGAAAAAACAAATTTCTTCAAAGTTTTATGGATGAGATTCAAAATATAATAATCTAATACCGTTTTTTAATAATACAGGTCTGTTAATAAAGAGAATAGAGCTATTTTTTGAGGGAAAACATTTTGCTTAACTGGAGTTCAGAATTGTTTTCTATCATCAACATTGATTGCAAATGTTCATATGTTAATGCTGATCTATAATGAGATTTTATATATTTTATATTTGAAAGTGCCTTTTCATATAGATAGGTAGTATCAAATACTAATTTTTATATATTTTATATTTGAAAGTGTCTTTTCATATAGATAGATAGTATCAAATACTAATATCAGTCCATGAGCATATGATTATAATTAAGCACATTCATTGTTTAGAAGGCATTTAAAGAATTCTGTTAAATCTTGATATTTGCCTTTTGGTATGTCATAATATTGCAGATTAATCACTTCCAATTGAAGATTAGGTGGGAGCTCTTAATTGCACAGTTAAATGGATTTTAAAATATGGAAATTTTCTTTATACTTGTATCAAGATCTGAAGCTGGAACTGTAGTTGAAGCTCAGGAAATGTATCTCTGAATGGAGATCTCACTACTTGTTTTAACTTTTGATGATGTGGGAAGTATATAAAGCTGCCTGAGATTACTTCCAGTTCAAATGATGTTAGTTGTTATCAAAATGGCTTTACTTCAGGGTAAGTTCTGCATATAGGTACTAGACACTTTTTAGGCAATTTTGTAATTTTAGGTTGAATTCATTAAGGAACATTATCAATTTTGCAGCAAAGGTAAGTTCCAAAGCCATTTAGTGTTGAACAATAGTAACTTGGTTGTCTCATACAGAAAAATTTTAGCCTTATCCCTGAGCTAAAAAAAAAAAATCGCAGTAAAACTTTATCGCAGATAAGCTATTTGACTATTATTGTGTAATGGGACAAGTGAAGATATTGTTTCCAATACAAAATATTCAGATACTGCTGCTTTATCTTGCAGAAATTCACAGAACTAAAGTTCACAAAAGTGAATGAAGTCCACTGTTAACACTACTGATTCATTAACTTATGATAGATTCATATATTTACTACACAGTATCTGCAGATGAATAATATGGTGAATAACCATAGGTTTTAAACATCTTACATTTTTCACAAGCTTTGTAAATTTGTTCAGCTAAGACCTTTTCTGCTCCATATGTTTTTACCACTAGTGTGACATATCATAGCAGATTCTACCTCTGTTTATATTGAATTAATGTGTCCTCAAGTTCTTTGAAAATATACTGGCCTGTAGTTCTCCCACACTTTCATAGAGGCTGATTCTTTAGTTGCTTCATACTCAGCGTTGACTTCTAGAACAAACAGATAGTAAGTATTTGTAACATTAAGAGTATGAACATTGTAAGAAACATCTTTCCACTCATCAAGAGTTAAGGAGAACCTTTCCAAATCATTTGTCTTGTTTTCAAATTGACTTTTGATGTTCTTCCAATGTCTTCAAGTCTTTGAGTACTTGTTCTTACCAGAAACTAATAATCTTATTTTCTCTGCACATGTAACTTTGGCCGCTGTAATAAGATGATGATTTAATTAACCCGTCACTGGTAAATGGCGGTGTGATTGGCTAACAAATGAGCCACTTGGAAACTTTGGTTGCAGATTCATTTTTATATTTGTAAAGATAGTCTGCTATGATGAGATGTCAAATTTTCTACTTTTTCTGACTTTTGATTTCCTGATTTGGGACTATTGTGATGGGAATGATGGGGATATTGCTTGGTTTGATATCGTCAACGTATGTCGTGTTCTTTTTGGACAACTATAGTAACATTGCTTAAAAAGCACATTGTTGGCTAATCCCAACACTTTGGGAGGCTGAGGTGGGTGGATCATGAGGTCTGGAGTTCAAGACCAGCCTGGCTGACATGGTGAAACCCCATCTCTACTAATAATACAGAAATTAGCTGGGGATGGTGATGCACGTTTGTAGTCTCAGCTACTCAGGAGGCTGAGGCAGGAGAATCACTTGAACCCGGGAGGCAGAGGTTGCAGTGAGGTGAGATTGCATCACTGCACTCCAGCCTGGGACACAGTGAGAATTCATCTCAAAAAAAAAAAAAAAGCACATTGTATTGTCATGTAATCAATAACAGAATGATCACACTCCATTGTGCCTTAAAAATTAGATATTTGAAGTCCACTTTTATCTTTTCTTATTTTGATATGATAAGACATGTGCTGATAATAACAAAAGGTGTGTGTCATGTCATGGCAACACCCATGGCTCTCTAGTCACTGTGGTTTATGATGCTCTGAGCAGCAGTAGGAAGCACTGAGTGGTCTCTGTCTTGACTGTTCAATTCTGCCGTCATGGCATGAAAGCAGCCGTAGGCAGTGTGTAAATGAATGAACATGGCTGTATTTGAATAAACTTTATGGACACCAAAATATGGATTTCATATTTTTCTGTCACAAAATATTGTTACTGTTTTGATTTTTTTAACAATTGAAAAGCTGCTTAAAATTATAAAAAGCATTTGTAGCTCACAAGCCATGCAAAAATAGGCAGGATTTGGTCAGGGGCCATAGTTTGCTGGCCTCTGGTCTTGAGAAAAAAAGAGAGAGGGAATATCTTTGCAAGAATTTCTAGGGGATGGAGTGAATACCTAAACCAAATTTTGAAGGATGAGCATGCATTTAGAGAGTTTAAGTATAGTATTAAGAATATCAGAGAATATAGTCAGACATGGGTTTCAGGGAACACGGAGGTCAGGATGGGGAAGATACTGAAAGGACTCTAAAGGCTGTCATGGTCAGAGCAAAGTCAAGAATGGAACCAGATGAATTTGAAGAGATTATCAGAGGCCAAATGGGGTAGGGCTGTAGACCATGGTAAGAGTACTGTATTTTATTTGAACTTGCTAAGTCATTTATTTCTCCCGTTTCCTTATTGTTATTTGAGATAGCTGTCTACACCTCCCTCAGTTAATGATTTCTTATCAGAGATTGTATGCCTGTGTATGTATATCCTTTTCTCTATATACGTATCTCTAATTGACATATTTTATCCCTTGTGAATTTGCCGTTTTGGAAAACCAGAAGAATCTCTGTTACTGCTTAGAAGAACATTTCTATCATAATGCTTTATTTTAATTCATTTGTGATAATAATAAATAAAATTATTCTTTACAGACATCCTATGCTCAGCTCCTTGCAGCAACATGTCTTTCAAAACTTGTCAGCCGAGTCAGTCCTTTACCTGTTGAGCAGAGGATGGACATCAGTAAGTGGTTTATTTTGCTTTTTAACCAATTACACTTGAAAAAAAACTTTTTCTTTTGAATATACTAAACTGTTACTAGGACTGCAAATTTTTTGAGTCTATCATTTTTTAAAGCATGAGTATCAAGTTTCATTTACTCATCTGTTAATGAGTACTGATGTATTACATAAAGCAATGTCTAATCAAAAAAGCATTTATTTAGTAATAAACAATAACCAGGATTTTATTTTTTGTGCTATTTGTTAAGATTTGTACTATCTCAGTTTATCCACCAAACAAGATTTTTGAGTTATCCTCATTTCACAAATGAGGAAATTAGATTTGACAGACAGGCTCTGTCACATGCCAAAGATTACACAACTAGAAAGTAATAGAGTTATGATTCAAAGCCACTCTGTCTGTTTAGAGTCCAGGCTCTTAGCCATTATCTTAACTTGGTATGCAACTGAATGACAGGACAGAATTTAGGTCTCTAATAGGATGTTATATCAATCAAAATCATTTGGGATAAATGTAAAATAAAAGCAGGCTCTTATTAGGAATATTATATATGGATAAAAGAGCCTGGAACTTGAAAAAATGATTCCATAAAGTAGCAGTTCATTTTTCAGAGTTAATGTATTTTAAGTTTTTGTGTGTATGTAAGTAGCTTGTATTTCATATGGACAAAGTTGTAATAATTGAGGTATGAGGTTTTTTTGGTCATCTTTGTTCACATTAGAAATAGATTGTTAACTCATTTCTGTTCTTCAGCCTCAAGGTTAACATAATTTATATTTCTTTATCAGAAAAATTAAAATGTGTTATATGTGATGGATCTTTAAGTTTAAATTTGAATGCTCAAAATCTCACAATGATACGTCATTTTCCTCCATATTGACTGTTATTTCTATAAGCACTCTGAGTCTTAGGTAATGCAGAAAGCCTAGAGAAGGATTTATCCACTATTGGACTTGTGTACTTAAGAAAGCAAAGGAAAGAAGTTTACAGTTTTAAAAATAAGTGTTCAAATAGTATAAAGCTAAGTCATAAAACTTGTGATTTTGTTTATTTTGCTTTTCCACACACACCTTTTAAATAGACTTAATTTTTTTAGGGCAGTTTTGGGTTCAAGCAAAATTGAGCACAAAATACAGAGAATTTCCATATACCCCCTGCTGCCGCACATGCACAGCTTACCAACTATCAACATCCTGCACCAAAGTCGTACATTTGTTACAGTTGATGAACGTACACTGACACAACATCATTAACTCGTCTGTAATTTACATTAGGGTTCACTCTTTGTGTTGTATTTCTATGGATTTTGACAAATATGTTAATATAATGACATGTATCTACCGTTATAGTATTATACAGAATAGTTTTACTGCACCAAATTCACTGTGTTCTCTGCCTGTTCATCCCACCCTCCCCCGACCCTTATTTATTTATTTATTTTTGCTGTCTCCGTAGCTTTGCCTTTTCCAGAATATGATGTAGTTGGGATCATACAGCCTGAGGTATCAGTCATACATGTAGCCTTTTCAGATTGGCTTTTTTCACTTAGTAATATGTGTTTAAGATTTCTCCATGTTTTTTCATGGCTTGAACCTCATCTTTTTAGCACTGAATAGTATTTTGTTTTCTGGGTGTACCGCAATTTATTTATCCATTCACTTAGTGAAGGGTATCTTGGTTGCTTCCAAGTTTTGACAATTATGAATAAAGCTGCTATAAACATACATATGTGGGTTTTTGTGTGCACAAACATTTTCAACTCCCTTGAATAAGTACCTTGGAGCACAATTGGTGGATTGTATGATAAGAGTATGTTCAGTTTTGTAAGAAACCACCACACTGTATCCCAATGTGGCTGTACCGTTTTGCATTCCCACCAGCCATGAATGAGAGTTCCTGTAGCAACACATCCTTGCCAGCCTTTGGTGTTTTCTGGATTTTGTCTATTTTGATAGATGCGTATTGGTATCTCCTTGTTTTAATTTGTATTTCCCTGAGAGCATATGATGTGCAGCATCTTTTTATGTACTTATTTGACATCTATACAGTTAGCCCTTGAATAATGCAGGTATTAGGGTCATTGACCCCCTGTGCAGCCACAAATTCACTTACACCTTTTGACTCCCCAAAACCTAACTACTTGTAGTCTGCATTTGACTGTAAGCCTTACCGATAACATAAAAACAGACTGATTAATCCATATTTTGTAAGTTATGTATGTTATATACTATATTCTTAGAATAAAGTAAGCTAGAGAAAAGAATATTATTAAGAAAATCATAAGGAAGATAAAATGTGTTTACTATTCATTAGGTGGAAGTGGATCATCATAAAGTTATTTATCCTTATCATTTTCACATTGAGGAGGCGAGGAAGAGAAAGGCGAGGGAGGGGTTGGTCTTGCAGTCTCAGGGTGGCAGAGGTAGAGGAGGCAGGAAAGGCAGGCCCACTGGGTGTGACCTTATGGAAATACATTGTAATTTATGTCTGACTTTTTTGCTTTTTCATTTCTTTAAAAATGTTTCTATAAAGTACCAGTCCTTCTACGTTCACTTTAAATTCAGTGCCTGTATCATGGAAGAGTCCATGTCATAAAAGAAGTCTGGAATAATGGAAATGTTTCTGCTAGTTTGTCTAATGTTAATTTTTTTTTTTCTGGCACTGTTGTTTTTACTATGTCTTCTCCCTCATCATGTGGCACCCGTTCAGAAGCACTCATCTCCATGAAGTCATCTGTAAATTCTGGTGTTCCTTATGTTAGATTCCCTAGTAGGTGTAGGTTTCTCCCTTGTGCAAAACTTAGCAATTTGTAGGAAACTTTGAGCTTTTCTTTCAAATGAGTAATGTCTTACAGGCTTAGACCTTTTGTTCTCTGGTACTTAGAGTTGAAGTTAGTAAACCCTTAAAGGCTTTTTAATAGGAGACTTCCAAAAGATTATATTTAGGATTTTTAGCATACTTTTAGTTCCAGATTTTCAACTGACTGAAATATAGTATACAGTAGGTTAAGACTCATGTCTCTGACTTTTACTTGAAGAACAGCAGTAAAGTACAAAAGTCTAATATATTTAGCCAAGATTTATTTCAGTAGAAGGTAATCTTATCTGACTAATGTTTGAGATTGAAATAGGCCTTTAAGGATAAACCTCAAAAGTCTCATTTTATGGTAATGTTGGCCATTTCAGTTCCCTAAGTTTGGCATAGGAGATAGTGACTACACTGGTGTCTGACTCTTTTCCTGAATATTTCTTCTTGAAAAATGCAAGAGCTGTTGGTGAGAGCAGACTTGCAGTGATGATGGTTGATCTCTGGTCTACAAAGATTTTGCAATTCCTTGGAAAGCTTCTTATGATCATTCTTAACCTCTTGGTAGCTAAAAATTTAAAGTAGTTGAAATCTGTAGGAATTAACTTCTGAGGGCCAAAAATGTGACTGACTTGGGAACAATTCTTAAACTGATTAATTAGCTGTAATATAGTTTTATGAATTTATTGGACTGATCCTATACCTTGTGGTATATTTGTCCTTATTAAACTGTTGTTTTGTCCTCTTTAATACTGCTTATAAACAATAGTGCCCATTGAAACATGTATTTAATTTTTTAAAATTGTTTCATGTGAAAACTACCTGTTAGCTTTATTAGCTCTTGAATTCCTCCAAGATTCATATTTTGAAACCTTTCACTCTCCACCTTTTTTTTTTTTTTTTTTTTTTTCATATCCACAGTCTCTTTCATGATTTCCTTGATTGGCTCTGTTGTAAATCCTCTGAAGTCATCCACAACATCTGGACAGAGCTTCCTCCAACAGGAATTTATTGTTTCAGGCTTGATGGCTTTCATGGCTTTTTCTATAACAATGATGGCATCTTCAGTGGTGAAATCCTTCCAGACTTTCATGATGTTCTCTTTGTAGGGGTTCTCTTCCATAGTGTTGACAATCCTTTTTGTAGAGTACCATGTGTCATGAGATTTAAAGGTCCTTATGATCCCCTAATTTAGAGGCTAAATTTGAGATTTGTTGGGGGACACATAAGCCCACTTTAATGCCCTCATTGAACCTCATGGGGTTCTGAGTAGCCAGGGACATTGTCCAATATGGAAAGAACTTTAAATGGTATTCCCTTACCTGCAAGGTACTTAATAACTTCAGGTTATGGACAAAGCATCTATGGAACCAGTCCAGAAAAAGGTTATCTTCTAGGCCCTGTGGTATAGCCAGAAGACTGGCAGCTGGTATTTATTTTTTCCCTTCAAGGCTAGAAGATTAACAGCTTTGTAGATAAGGGCAGTCCTGATCATAAACCTGACTACATAAACCTTGACTGTGGTTGGGACTATGTACAATCTAAGCATGTGTGTAAGTTGATAAATTTTAATTTTTTAATAATAGATTTGCATATATTTTATGATAGTAAATGATAAAATAGAGTAGTGTCTACATTGATTTTATGCATTCATGACATACCTAACTTCTTATTTTTTAAAAATGTTTCAACACTATACCATTCGTCTGAGGTGGTTTTTTGTTTTTTTGTTTTTGTTTTTGTTTGTTTTTTGAGACAGAGTCTTGCTTTGTTACTCAGGCTGGAATGCAGTGATGTGATCTTGGCTCACTACAGCCTCTGTCTCCCGGGCTTAAGTGATCCTCTTACCTCAGCCTCCCAACTAGTTGGGACCACAGATGTGACCACCATGCCTGGCTAAGTTTTTATATTTTTTCATAGAGATAGAGTTTCACCATGTTGCCCAGGCTGATCTCGAACTCCTGAGCTCAAGCAAATACCCACCTCAGCCTCCCAAAGTGCTGGGAGTACAGGTGTGAGCCACCATGCCTGGCTACATCCTAGTTTTTAAAAATTGTCATAAGTCTCCAAAAGTTTTTCCAATATATTTATTGAAAAAAAAAAACACATATAAGTGGTTCTGTATGGTTCAAACTCACGTTATTCAAAGGTGAACCGTTATCTTCTTTGGAGAGGTGTCTGTTAAGGTCATTGGCCCATTTTAAAAAATCAGGTTGTTTTTGTTCTTATTTTTGAGTTTTAAGAGTTCTTTGTATAGTTTGGAAAGTGGTTCCTTTGATATGCCTTGTGCAAATGTTTTCTCCCAGTCTGTGGCATATCGTTTTATTCTCTTTATAGTGTCTTTTGCAGAGCAGAAATTTTTCATTTTCATGACAAAGTTTATCTTATTCATTCTTTCTTTCGTGGATCTTCGTGGATCATGCCTTTGGTGTTGCATCTAAAAAGTCATCACTGAACCAAGTTCACTTAGATTTTTTCTTATTTTATTTTCTAGGAGTTTTGTAGCTTTATGTTTTACACTTAGGTCTGTGAGCCATTTTAAGTTAATTTTTGTGAAGGGCATATGGTCTTTGTCAAGATTCCTTTTTTCCATGTGGATATCCAGTTGTTCTGTACTATTTGCTGAAAAGACTTTTTCACATTTAAAAGACTCGTCATCCTGACCAACATGGCAGTCTCTACTAAAAACAACAACAACAACAACAACAACAACAAAAATTAGTTGGGTGTGCTGGTGCGTGCCTGTAATCCCAGCTACTCGAGAGGCTGAGGCAGAAGAATCACTTGAACCAGGGAGTCGGAGGTTGCAGTGAGTCGAGGTCGCGCCACTGTACTCCAGCCTGGCAACAGAGCAAGACTCCATTTCAAAAAAAAAAAAAAGACTCATAACATATTTTGTTATTCCCTCCTTTGTTAGAGATGAATTGGCTATATTTATGTGGATCTATTTCTGTTTTTTTTTAAAATTTTTTAAATTTATTTTATTTTTTTTATTGCATTTTAGGTTTTGGGGTACATGTGAAGAACATGAAATATTGTTGCATAGGTACATATGTGGCAGTGTGATTTGTTTTCTCCCCATGCTGTCTCTCCCCAGCTCCCCCCCCCCCCCGGGGCGGGCCCCGTTTGGCCCCCCCCGCCCCCCGGGGGGGCCCACCACCCCCCCCCGCACCACGGGCCCAAAAACGCCCCGCCACCGGGGGGGCCGGGAAGTTGGGGGGAGATAGCACGGGGAGAAATGCCAGATATAGGTGAAGGGGAGGAAGGCAACAAATCACACT
>CAUYQU010002194.1:0-10717 GCA_963574635.1 Cheracebus regulus | reverse complement strand
ACCACATAACTGGAAGTAAATCACTCCCCAGCAATTGCATAGCATTTCACAGGTTTAAATAAAATATTGGTTGGCTGCTTGTTATTTTCATCCCCTATTCCTTCCTGTCTCCATTGTTAAGCACAATTATTGGCATAAAAGAGGTTTTTTATACCCATTTTTAGACTGCATTCTAGCCTGAGCAATAAAACAAGAATCCCATTCTCTCTCCCTCTTTCTCTTCCTCTTTCTTTCTCTCTTTCATTCTTTTTTTTCTTTCTTTTGCTGTTTCTTTCTTTCTCCTTTTCTCTCTTAAAAAAAAAAAGATGAATGAAACTGATAAAATCCTGGTGGGGATTTCTCATCAAGTTGAAAAGGAGAGCAAGCACAGGCATGCCTCACTTTTTGCACTGTGCAGATACTACATTTTTTACAAAATGAAGGTTTGTGGCAACCCTGTGTTCAGCAAGTCTATTGGTGCCATTTTTCCAAAAGTGGGTGCTCACTTTGTGTCTCTGTGCCGCATTTTGGTAATACAATGTTTGAAACTTTTTCATTATTAAAACTTTTTCATTATTATTGTACGTGTTATGATGATCTGTAGTCAGTGATCTTTGATGCTACTATGGTAATGGTTTTGGAATGCCATGAACCACACTCATATAAGATGAATAACTTATTCAATAAATGTGTGTGTTCTGGCTCTCCACAGATTGGCAATTCCCCCATCTCTCCCCCTCTTCTTGTGCCTCCCTATTTCCTGAGACACAACAATATGGAAATTAGGTCTATTAATAACCCTACAGGACCTCTAAATATTCAAGTGAAAAGAAGTGTCACATCACTCGCTTGAGATCAAAAGCTAGAAATGGTTAAGCTTAGAAAGGAGGCATGTCAAAAGCCAAACTAGGCTTCTTGTGCCAAACAGCCAAGCTGTGAATGCAAAGGAAAAGTTGTTAAAGGAAATTTGAAGTTCTATTCCAGTGAGCACATGGATGATAAGAAAGCAAGATAGCCTGATTGTTGATAGGAAGAAAGTTTTAGTGGTCTGGAAAGATGATCAAAGCTGCCAAAACACTCTCTTAAAGCCTAAACCAGAGCAAGGCCCTAACACTCTTTAATTCTATGAAGGCTGAGAGAGGTGAGGAAGCTGAGGAAGAAGAGCTGGACGCTAGCAGAGGTTGGTGTGTGAGGTTTAAGGAAAGAAGCCAGCTCCATAACCTAATGATGCAAGCGACATAGCACTCAGTGAGGCAGCAAGTGGTGAAGCAGAAGCTACAGTAAGTTTTCTAGAAGACCTAGCTAAGATCATTGATGAAGGTGGCTACACTAAACAACTGATTTTCAGTGTAGACAAAACAGTCTTCTAGTGGAAGAAGATTCTATCTAGGACTTTCACAGCTAAAGAGAAGTCAATGACTGGCTTCAAAGCTTCAAAAGACAGGATGACTCCCTTGTAAGGGGTTAATGCAGCTGATGACTTTAAGATGAAGCCAATGCTCATTTGCTGTTCTGAAAATTCTAGGCCCTTAAGAATTATACTAAATCTACTCTGTGCTCCATATATGGAACGATAAAGCCTGGATGACAGCACATCTGTTTACAGCATGGGTTGCTAAATATTTTAAGCCCATTGTTTAGATCTACTGCTCAGATCAAAGATAACCTTCAAATATTGCTGCTTATGAACGACACACCTGGTCATCCAAGAGCTGTGATGGAGATATATAAGGAGAAGAATGTTGCTTTTATGCCTGCTAACGCGACATCCATTCTGTAGCCCATGGATCAAGGAGTAATTTTGACTTTCAAGTCTTATTATTTAAGGAGTACATTTCCCAAGGCTCTAGTTGCAATCAATAGTGATCCCTCTGATGGATCTGAGCAGAGTACATTGAAAACTTTCTGGAAAGGATTCGCCATTCCAAATGCCATTAAGAGCATTCATGATTCATAGGAAGAGGTTACAATATCAACACTAATAGAAGCTTGGAAGAAGTTGACTTAACCTCATGGATGACTTTGATGAGTTCAAGACTTTAATGGAGGAAGTCACTGTAGACGTGGTGGAACTAGCAAGAGAACTAGAATTATAAGTGGAGCCTGGAGATATGACTGGCTTGCTGCAATCTCTGAATCAAACTTGAATGGATGAGGAGTTGCCTCTTATGCATGAACAAAGAAAGTGGTTTCTTGAGATGGGTCTACTCCTGGTGAAGATGCGATGAACATTGTTGAAATAACAAAGGATGTTAAATGCTGCATAATTTTAGTGGCTAAATCAGTGGCAGGGTTTGTGAGGATTGATTCCAGTTTTCAAAGAAATTCTACTATGCGTAAAATGCTATCAAAGAGCATTGCATGCTACAGATGAATCTTTCACAAAACAAAGAGTCAATCAGTGCAGCAAGTGATGCTTGTTATTATTTTAAGAAATTTCCAAAGCCACCCCAATATTCAGAACCACCACCCTGATCAGTCAGTAGCCCTTGACATTAAGGAAACACTCTCCAGCAAAAAGATTACAACTCACTGAAGCCTCAGATCATTAATAACATTTTTTTAGCAAGAAAGTGTTTATTAATTAAAGTTTGTACATTGTTTAGAATGCTATTACACATTTAGTAGACTACAGTATATTGTAAACAGAACTTTTAAATGCACTGGAAAACTGAAAACCTGTGTGTTTTGCTTTGTTGCAATATTCACTTTATTGTGGTGATTACTAAACCTGTAATACCCTTGAGGTTTGCCTGTATATAGATTTAATACAAACCCAATAAAAACGCTCAGATATTGCTTTTTTTTTTCTAAGAGACAGGTTCTTACTTTGTTTTCCAGGCTGGAGTGTAGTGACAAGATCATATCTTACTGCAGCCTTTGAACTCCTGGCCTCAGGCAATTTTCACACGTCAGCCTCCCAAGTAGCTGGGACTGCAGGTACACACAATCATGCTGAGCTAATTTTTAAATATTTTTGTAGAAAAGGGGTCTCACTATGTTGCCCAGGCTGCCAAACTCCTGGACTCCGGTGATCCTTATGCCGTGCTCTCCCAAAGTGCTGGGACTACAGGCATGAGCCACCATGCCTGGTCCTACCTTTGTGTGTACATAGGAGTGGGTGAAATTTGACAAGCTAATTTCAAAATTGATATAAAATTGCAAGAAGAATTTAGGAATACTTGCTCTACTGAATTTCGTAACAAAATTAAGTTATGGTAATTAAGATAGTGTGAAATTGGTGGATAGAAAAACAAATAGACCAATGTAAAGCATGAAAATGCCAGAAACAGAAGTGCATGTACATGAACACTTGATTTAGAGTGAAAGCAGAACTGCAAAGCAGAAAATCATAGATTTCAGTGAATTGTGCTGGGACAATCTACATGTATAATATTGATTCTTGGTGGATTTTAAATCTAAATAAATAAAAATAAATAAGCATCTTTGTTCATCAGAAAAGTCAACATTAAAAGCACAATAAGTCACCATTTCACACTCATAGAATGGCTAAAATTAAGGAAGGCAGACAAGACTAAGAGTCGGTGAAAAGCAACTAGTGCTCACACACGCTGCTGGTTGGGTTGTAGATGGGTGGACCATATTGGCAAACATTTTGACATTTTCTACTAGTTATGACATGCCTACCTTGTGACCCAAGAAGCCCACTTCTACATCAGTGTTTTATATAAATATCTATCAAAAGTTAAAATGGCTGGGCATGGTGGCTCACACCTGTAATCTCAGCACGTTGGGAGGCTGAGGCAGGTGGATCACCTGAGGTCAGAAGTTCCAGACCAGCCTGACCAATATGATGAAACCCTGTCTTTACTAAAAATACAAAAATTAGCTGGGCGTGGTGGTGGGCACCTGTAATCCCAGCTACTCGAGAAGCTGAGACAGGCTGTATACAGGCACACTTCAGGGATATTGCAGGTTTGGTTCCTGGGAGGTGGAGGTTGCAGGGAGCCGAGATCGCGCCATTGCACTCCAGCCTGGGCAACAAGAGCAAAACTCTATCTCAAAAAACAGAGAAAAGTCAAAAGGATTAACACACTGCAACATATTTATATAAGAGATTGCCATAAAGAATGAACATGAATGTACAAAATTATGTGCAACATGGATGAATTTCTCAAACCTGAAGTTCAGCAAAAGACTAAACATAATATATACAGTATTATTCCAGTTATGTGTTTTTAGGAAAGGCAAAACTAAGGTTTTTAAAAGTTATTATTTTTTGAGACACAGTCTCATTCTATCACCTAGGCTGGAGTACAGTGGTGTAATCAAAGCTCAGCGAAGTTTGGCCTTGTGGGCTCAAGCCATCCTTCCGCCTCAGTCTCCTGAGTAGCTGGGACCACAGGTGCCACCATACCCAGCAATTTTTAAAAAATTATTTTTATTTTTTGTGGAGTTGGCAGTCTTGCCATGTTACTTAACCTGGTCTTGACCTCCTGGGCTCAAGCAATCTTCCTGCCTCGGCTTCCCAAAGTGTGGGAATATAGGTATGAGCCACCACGCCTGGCCTATGTGTCAAGTGTTTAGGAATGCATGATTAGATGATACAAGTTCTGTAATGAAAGCAAGCATATGAGCTGCTATAAAACTTAGAATAGTAGCTCCATCTTGGGGCTATCACAAGACTCTATGAAGAAGGCCCTGTGTGAGGCAGCTTTGGGGTGGTTGGCAATGTTCTCTTTCTGCTGAGACTGGGGGTTACAGGGCATTCATTTTATAGTCATTCATTAAGGTGTATGTTTGTTACATATAACTTATTCTCATGTGCTGTTCTACAATCTTTAAAAATGGAAAAAACACAGAATCAGAAAATTTCTTGAGAAATAAAAATGTGATTTTCAGAATTAAAAATAATAAATTCAAGAAGATAAACTCCAGTATATTGTCTGTAAAGACAAAGAAATAGAAAACAGATTCATGCCTGCCCAGGGACACCAAAAAAAAAAAAGAAAGAAAAAACAAAAAACAGAAAATAAATTAGATAGATGATCAGCCTTGAAGGTATTATATTAATTGGTTAGTAGATTCAATAATAAAAAAGAGAAGGTGGATAGGAGCATATTGTCAAAGAAACAAAGTTTTCCAGAATGAGATAACACCGTTTTCAAGGGGCCCCAAAAAACAGTGCCACACCAAGGCTCACGACTGTGAATCTTGCACTTTAGAACAAGAGAAGTGAAGAGAAGATCCTACAGTTTCCTGAAAACAAACAAATAACAAATTACAAACAAACAAAATGTGCTTATATGAAAGATCACATTGTGCTTAGCAACAGCCATACTGGAGACCTTGGAGTTTCCTAAAAATTATTACCAATTTCTAATTCGGCAACAGCCAAATTATCAGTCCAGTATGAGGGCAGAATCAAGAAACTCATGATGTCTCCATCTCCATTTGCTTCCTTTGTTTTCTTTCTGAGATAGAAACCTACCTGTGGTCCGCAAATGAGCTGCTAAGAAAGAGCCAGTCATCTGACGCAGTGCTGGGATGACAGACGCCAGCCATCACACCCAGCCTATGAATTTCATAATTTCATAATTGGGTGTTGAAGAATCATCATGGCAAGAGAAGGTTCAACCTAGCACAGCAAAAGAAATTTCAGGAAGAGTGGCGAGAAGAGCCAGGCCATTCATTGCACAGTGAGACAGCAAAGACCAGAGGAACAAGAAGTGACTGAAAGGCCCCAGGAATTGTGTCTGAAAAAGTCATAAGAAGAGGGATGTGATATATTTCCTGACTGGCGATTGGCGAACGTATTGAAGAATTTTTTAGTTCTTTAGGTGAACTTGGGCAAGATTTAACAACAGTATATAGAAAATTAAGCAGATGAGGCCTGGCATGGTGGCTCATGCCTGTAATCCCAGCACTGTGGGAGGCTGAGGAGGGTGGATCACTTGAAGTCAGGAGTTTGGGACCAGCCTGGCAAACATTGTGAAACCCCATCTCTACCAAAAATACAAAAATTAGCAAGATATGCTTGCTTGAATCCAGGAGGCAGAGGTTGCGGTGAGCTGAGTTTGTGTCACTGCACTGTAGCCTGGGTGACAGAGCAAGACTCTGTCTCAAAAAAAAAAAAAAAAAGGAAAGAAAGAAAGAAAAGAAAATTCGGCAAATGAAAAAACAAGGTAGTTATTAGCTCCAGGAAAAAAACAAATATATACATAAAAAGAAGCGTAAGCATGAGCCTGTCACATTGGCTCACGCCTGTAATCCCAGCACTTTGGGAGGCTGAGGAAGGAGAATTGCTTGAACCTGGGAGGCAGAGGTTACAGTGAGCTGAGATCACAGCACTGTACTCCAGCCTGGGTGACACAGCAAGACCCCATCTCGGGGCGGAAAAAACGTGTAAGCATGGTGCATGGCTCAACTGTGAAAGGAAAATAATACAGATTTAACCAGATATAGTATGATACTATATGAAGAGATGGAGGGAGGGAGGTGAATGTGGGGACAGTGGGGAGGGTCAGAGGGCTAGAGGTCTTAAATTCGATATTAGGAAGTCAGTCAATAATGACTCAACTTGCAAAGTTAAGAAGCATGTTATTTAAACACAAGAGCTATAGAACTTCTAGAATAAAACATAAGAGGACATCTTGGCAACTTTGGGATAGGCAAAGATTTATCAGCTAGGACGAAAAAGCATAAAACTACAACAGAAAAAAATTGATAAGTTGCACTTAAGTAAAATTGCCAAATTCACAGTGTCTCGATTACTGCAGCTTTAGAGCAATTCATGATATCAGGTAGTGTCAGTTCTCCAATTCTGTTGTTCCTAAAGATTTCTTTGGCTATTCCAGCTCCTTTCTTTCCATAGTTGTTCTAGCAGCTGATTAATTTCTACAAACTAAGCCTGTTGAGATTTTGATAATCAATTCATTTGACTAAAAATATTAATATATCAAAGCTTGCAATCATTAGTCATAAAACCTGGGTCTCATTTGTGAGTTCTGCTTGTAACAAGGCAAGTAATATATTTTTGAGTCAGGGGTGTAGCTTATTAGTCGGGATTGTGCATACCACAGCAAGCTGGCTGGCTCTGCCACTTACTAGCTGTGTGCATGAGGTTTTTCACTCTCTCTGTCTCATCTATACATGTAGGGGTCATAACAGCCTGTAGTTCATGAGGTGGTTGAAATGTAAATAAGTTACTATACAGAAAATTCTTAGGTTGATGTCTGGCCTGTATCAAGTACTCTTGCTATTATAATTTTATTGATTTTTTTTTCTTACTTTATCCCAAAATCTATTTAAAGTGGCTTACAAGGACACAGAAAATATATCAGTGTAGATTAAATTAAAAGTCAAAACAAGAGCAAAGAAAAAATAATTCTAGAATTTCTACCAACAGATTTTGTATTTCTGTATTTTCCAAAAACTCTTGTTAAAAATGTCTTTCTCTCTTATGGGTGTTATATTTATCAGAAATTTTAAGTGTCTAGTTAGATACATAGATAAAAGAAAAAATAAACCACAGACAAGGTCTGAACTAAGTCCACAAGGAAGACCACTGGAGGAACAAAGCCAGCAGAACAGCAAGCTCAAAGGTGCCCTGAGAGTGACAGACGGGGACTGGGAGCTCACTGCGGGTCACTTCATAACCATCTTGAAAGCCACTCTGAAGAATTCCATCCAGGCAAACAGAGAGACAGTAAAGGCTTTAGAGAAAGGAGATTGTGTCACTCAAGTTGATGCTTCAAAAGATTGATTGCTCTTTGGTCTTTATTAATTTCATAATCAGGTGCTTAAGAGTTATCATGGCAAGATCTAAGAAACCCATTTTAGTTTAAGGAAACACACAAATAAAATAAAATGAAGGTAAGAAAATAGAGTTCTGAGTTTTTTTTTTATTAGGATTGGGCCATTCACAGCAGACTGGCTAGCACTCATTTCTGGAAATCTAGGTCTGAAATAAATATGTCCCTTGGGTAACTCATGATGAGAACCAAAGAGTAATATTTTAGAGCCCCAGAACTCCAGACTTTCTTTAGTTTTTCACATCGTCTCCCATGGTACAAATACATGTAATAGAAAGATAGCCAGTGTTCCTGAAAAATTACTTTTCCTTTTTATGCTTCTTTGCAATCAAGGTTGAAGTAACCTGGGAAACATTAAGCTTGTAGGTTATTTTGGTCTGGAGTTCTCTCATTAGCCCGGGCAGCTAGATCTGTTTGCAACTTTGCTATAATGTGTACCCTGTACTGGAACAGGAAACCCCTGGAGACAAGGAAGCATTTATCACCCTAAGGATTGATTTGCACTTTCTCTAGTTTTCTAGGGGTAACAAAGAGGTGATGGCAGTTTAACCCGCAGAGTAGAGCAGTCATGCTTTCTTGGCTGGGCACTGCAGTCCCCTGGGAACTAAGGAGTGCAGATGCCTGAGCTGTATTTCAGGCTCCCTGAGTTGGAATCTCTACAGGTAAGGGAAAGTATCCGTAAACAGGAGCAAAGCCCACACGGAGGCCTGCTGGAGACTCAAAGCTGCCTGAACCAGCACAAATGTGGTCCGGGAATAGGAGAAAGGGACAGGGAGGGCACTGCAGGGTCACTTCTTAAACAGCTCATTCACTTCACACGTGATCATGAGCAGCCACCGTTGGTAAGCATGAGCACCGAGGGACCTGGCACCTGAAGAAGATTCCCTGGGGGAGTTCATGCAGTGCCCTCCCACCCCGCCCTGGGTGCCTCTCCCCTGCTGTTCCTGCTGCCCAGTGCCAGACATGCCAGGGGTGTGGTAGCAGGTGGCAGAAAGGAGGCTCCATGGTTCTCTGTCCTAGAGATAATAGAGTGTACAGTGAAATTTGTTTTGTGTTAAGGGAGTCCTTTTTGTCACATTATCTCAGGGTCAGCTGAGACAACCTAATGATCGTATTTGATTTTCAGGCTCTAAAAGCCTGTTTTGTTTTTAGCCAATACTTTGTGCCCCTCTTCTCCCTGTTATAAAAGGAATCAGATTTTCTCTCTCAAATCTCATCTGAATATTGTTCAAAAGTACTGAGAAGAAATTTCAGAAAATGTGTTTTGTAGGGTTAAAGTTAAATTCAAAGTAAGATCTAGGAGGAGAATAAAAATCTTTCTTGTCCAGTGGAAGCACTGTAAATAGAAGTTTCACTCAGATCGTTATAAATTCATGTTGCATCTTTTGGTAATATGTTAAAAAAAAAAAAGTAGTAAAGAAAGAGAAGAGAAACCATGTTTGTCATGTATCTTGACTCGGCCTTCTGTACCAAAAAAGGTGGAACATTGAGGGAAAGTGGCTCAAGCAGCAAATGCGTTGAGGTTGGAAACCTATTACTAATTCAGGAGCAAATGCATTAGGAGGTGCAGTCCGGTCAGATTCTATTAAAGAACAGCACATGGAGACTGCCTTTTCATAATTCATAGGGCCATTTCCCTTGCTTTTTGGGGAGAAAGATTCTTATCAATACAAATTCGTCCTTGTGAGTGAATTGTTAGGATTGTCAATTATGTGTTTGACTATTTAATTCCTCAGATACTCTTAGTTAAGTTGTGAACGTGTGTAGCTGATCAGAAGTTGATTTCATCACCTTTTTACAGTGTTACTTTTTTTAAACTGTTCCAGCCTTGTCATATGTTGGTTGATTAAAGCAAAGTTTATTAAGAATTTATTCTTTGGTGTTTAAATAGTTCTAAGGCCAAACCTACCTTCGACAAAAAACAAAAACAAAAACAAACACACACACACAAAAACACTGCTAACTTTGATGCAAGGAAAGTAATATTTTTAAAATTCAGAGTTTAATCTTCTATTGACTTGCAAATTTTAAAAAGTCCAGTTAATTCTATGAAAACAAATGGCTTCATTTGTACTCAGTTCTAACATATTTATCTTTTTTTTTTTTTTTTTGAGACAGGGTCTCACTCTGTCACCCAGGCTGGAGTGGAGTGGTGCAATCTTGGCTCACTGCAACCTCCACCTCCTGAGGTCAAGAGATCCTTCCATCCCAGCCTCCCTGGTAGCTGGGACTACAGAAACATGCTACTGCTCCTAGCTATTTTTCTTATTTTTATCTCTTGTAGAGATTAGATTTCACCACGTTGCCCAGGTTGGTCTTGAACTCCTAAACTCAAGTGATCCTCCCACTTTGGCATCCCAAAGTGCTGAAATTATAGGTGTGAGCCACTGCATCCGACCAATTCCTATGTATTTAAGGATGGTGATTTTGTTTGTTTGTTTGTTTTTTTAAAAGAGAAGAAGAAGAAGGAGGAGGAGGAGGAGAAAAAGAAGTTGGGGTTTGGATTGGGATTCCTTGGGCATAAGTATATTTTAATGGCTCTGTTAAAAAAAATCATTTCCCATTTACTATTAAGAATTACTGATTTTTAAATGAATATTTGCTAAAATTCAGCTCAGAGCTTGCAGTATCTCTGTACTTATTTTCATGTAACATTAATTAAGTTAGCAACCAGATAGGACAAAAAAGTAAAATTTTTAAATGGAAAACAATAAAAATTATACTTAATCTCTGAGATTAGAAAAACATAGATATTTGGTTTTGTCCCAATAACCAATTATTACTCTCAATTTAAAAATAATCCTAGGAGTGGAAATAGACATTCCATTCGACCCAGCAATCTCATTACTGGGTATATATCCAAAGGGTTATAAATTGTTCTACTATAAGGACACATGCACACGAATGTTCATTGCAGCACAGTTTACAATAGCAAAGACCTGGAACCAACCCAAATGCCCATC